>NKCJ01000087.1:0-102521 GCA_003947015.1 Fusarium sp. AF-6 | reverse complement strand
CTTTTTCATCATGACGGCTGATTCAAAGCGTGAGAGTATCGAGCGCAAGCCTGAAGACAACTTTGTCGAAATGTCTCCTATCGAGAAGGGAGGTGTTCTTGGTGACGCGGAGGCTGATTACTCTGGTGCTGTCAAGAAGACTGATCCTGCAGAGATTCGTCTTGTTAGGAAGCTTGACTTTCGCATCATGCCTACTCTTTGGGCAATGTACTTTCTCAATTATGTGAGTTTTGATGTTTGAGATGATTGTTTACTCTGCTGACTGAAGTATAGTTGGATCGTAATGCTATTGCTCAGGCGAGGTTGAATGGATTGGAGGATGATCTTGGTCTCAGGGGAACTCAGTACAACACTTGTATCTCCATCCTCTTCGTCGGGTAAGTCGCCACAACCAAACTCTTCTCCTCCCTTTACTAACTCCTAATAGCTACCTCCTCATGCAAATCCCCTCCAACATGTTAATCTCATCGAAACGCGTCCGACCCTCCATCTACATGTCCATCTGCATGATGGGCTGGGCAGTCGTATCAGCCTGTACCGCCCTAGCAAAGAACTACACTGGTCTAGTTCTCCTCCGATTCTTCCTCGGTGTCGCAGAAGCCCCCTTCTATCCCGGTGCTCTCTACCTTCTCTCCATCTTTTACACGAGAAAGGAGATTGCGACTAGACTTTCGATTTTATACTCTGGAAACATCTTTGCTACTTCTTTCTCTGGTCTTATCGCTGCTGCTACTTTTGGCACTATTGATGGACATCATGGACTTAAAGGGTGGCAGTGGCTTTTCATCATTGAGGGTGTTTTGACCTTTGCGGTTGGCATTATTGGCATGTTTACTCTTGCTGATAGTCCTTTGACTACACGATGGTTGAAGCCTGAGGAGCGACAGCTTGCTCATGACAGAATGGTCCGCGATACTGTTGGATTCGAAGAGAGCAAGGGAGCCAGAGCTGGTTTCGCCCAAGCTATCCGAGACCCTCGTCTGTGGCTTTTCTGCTTCATCCAGAACATGCATCTCTCTGCTTGTTCATTCAACAACTTTTTCCCCACCGTCGTCGGATCTCTTGGTTTCAACAGTACCATCACTCTGGTTCTTACTTGTCCTCCCTACCTCGTCTCCGGTTTCTTCGGTTACTTCGCCGGTCTTTCTTCCGGAAGATACAACGAACGAACCTACCACATCACAGTCTGCATGGGAATCGCCCTAGTCGGCTACATAATCTCCTGCGTAACCCTCAACACGCCAGCCAGGTACATATCCTGCTTCCTATTCGCCAGCGGAGCCTACGCAGTCAACTCCATGATCCTAGGCTGGGTATCCGCGACGCTCGGTTCAACTCCAGAGAAGAAGTCTGTGAGCTTGTCCATTGTCAACGTCATTGCCAATGCTTCTTACATTTACACTGCGTATCTGTATCCCAAGAGTGATGGGCCTCGTTATCTTACTGGTATGGCTAGCAATGCTGCTTTTGCGGTTATGTGTATTGCTTCTACTTGGGTTATGAGGACTTGGCTTGTTAGGACTAACACGAAGCTTGATCGGGATGGTAATGTGGATGCTACCAGGTATGCCTATTAAGGAGGGGGAAGTGAAATATGGCGAATTTGATGGCTTGGATGGTTTACTTCGGTTTGTAAGAGTTATGGGTAGTTAGTTGAAGGGTTTGGGTGAAGAAGGATGGTGGATTTGTGAATATCACACACACTCCTTTAGCGGCAAGGTAATCAATCAGTCAGAAGTATAAAATGCAAAACCCTCTTCTGACTTGAAATAATGCCAGAATAAGTCATCTTGCTTCTCCTGACCTATCCACTGCTTGAACTATAGCCTGCATAGCCAAGAAGTCAGTTGCGGCTCTTATCTTGCCAAGATACTTGGCAAAGTCCACATGGTTTGTTAATCCCAGTGTTGATCTTCACCGTGACATTAAGAGTCACTACTCGTGGGACGAGGAACTTGAGATGCTTTTTAGCTGCTTGATTTCGTAGGCACAGCTATACAAGCCATGCCTCTTGTTATAGAAAACTATTTTACACATTATAATAGTTACTAAAATACACACTTGAACCTTCAAGACTATCTCAAGTAGTTCCAAGTTGGGTCAATCGACGCATCAAACTCGGCAGCCACAAGAAATGGATTATCAATAGCGCTGAAAGAACTCGCAAACAACTGATCATACCACATAATCGACTCCTGACCTTCGACAGGTATAGTATCCAGATTAGAGTCAGCTTGACCCAAAGAGGCTGTGAAAGATTGTCCATCGTGGCCATTATTCATACGCGAAACTGGTGCACCCAGTTGCGAGTCGGATCCATTTTGCGCGTTTACATGAGCCAACTGATGTGGTTGGTGGTTCCTTTGCTGCCAGTGTGTTTGTGCTTGTATGTGGGCTCCAGCCTGTGAAGATGAGGTTTCTGGATAGTGCTGCGATGCGGTATCAAAGTTTGCCTCTTGTTCCGGCAGTGTAGACAAGTCTCTTGATACGTTGCCACTGGGGTCGTTGGACCTACCAGTCGCTGATTGTTCCCACCCTGTGACTGTTTCTCTTCGTCTCGTACGCGCAAATGTATTTTCGTCTTGTTGTCGAGCTGCTAGTGTTCGGGAATGCGAGATGACAGAGTCGTCGGTGGGAGATTCTAGAGATGGGACTCGGGCTTGGGAGAGTTCTTGTACGGCGGAGATTAGTTCATCGATGGCTCCGAGACAATACTCTGGCCATGATGTGTCTCTTGCTGCTAGATGGCTGAGAATGCCTTTTCCAGCCATGACATGTCTAGATGCGAGTCAACGTGAGAACAAGAAGAACAAGTAAGGTGCACTACCTCATGGCGCTGTCGAGAGGAACCTGATTCTCAAATGCTGCATGTATGAGAACAAAGGCACTGATCCATACAGCCCAAGTGAACGAGGGCCAGAGAAGCGGAGTCCGTAATCTCCGGCCAGTCGAGTCTGTTGCTAGACGATGGCGGTTTCCGTGCTTCTTCAGGAGGATGAAAATGGACTTGGCTGCAGAAATGCAGGCTTGAAAGGCAGAGGAGTAAGATGAGGATGGGTACTCTGATGCTAGACCTGGTCGGTTTAGACAGATTGCCGCCTCGTGCTTCAGGATCAGGAGCATGAGCTTGTGGTTTGGAGAGATGCTGGGTGAGGCTTCCCCCACATCCGAGGTATGATCAGCTATCTCATCCTCTTCCACAGCATCTTGTATCTCGTTGGACCACTTTGCAAGCTCAGTTTGCACAAAAGCCGTCCGATCAGCCGTTTCTTGCCGCTGCATAATGGATTTGTTGCGAAGTTCCAGAATGAGGCCGCGTATTCGCGCATGTTTCGCAACAAACGTGAGCAGTTGCAGCTTTCCCGCATCCTCCGTAGAACCTGTCGTGGGATGTCGTTCCTCGCCCGGGTAGCAGACGTCCAGGTCATCATCCTGTATGTCAAGAGGTAATCCGAGAGACTGACAAAGAAGTCTCTCAAGACTGTATATACACCAGAAAACGCGACGTCGAACGGAAGCCTCCTCAGCGGTGAAGAAGGGAAACCTTATCGGACAGCGATGAAGACCCATGTGAAAAGCCATGCGAACGATTAGTCCACCCAGGCGAGATGCGGCATTGAGGCAGAGCATGGAAGTGAGAAATAGCTGAATGGCCAAGGCTGCCTGGGTCGAGCGGATTGATGCTGGTTGACTTAGAGCAAACTGTGAGCTTGCTACTGCATCGTCGACGCTTTCAAAGACGAGCTGCTTTGGGATCGGTTTATGGACTGGGGCGCCTTGGCGGTTATCGGCAAGGGATATGGACAGGATTGACTTGAGAATGACCTGATCCATGGTGCTTATCGATGAGATTCCATTCTTTGAGGACTCTTCAAATAGTCGTAGGATTTCAGGGCCGTGGAGGAAGGGAAGAACCGGGTGCCATGATTCAAAATAGCTCTTGGACCACTCGACGAAGTCTTCGAAGCATGGTGAAATGTTCTCGGGGTTAGCAGAGACTTCATTGCTCTTCCACAGAACTTGCTCGCGATTCCTTCTCGTCGAAGATGCTTGTCGAAGCTGGTCATCTTCACCGGGAATAAGAGTGGTGATGGCTGACGAGTCGTTCGTCCTCGAAGCAGATCTCCTGGCAAGTCTCAAATGCACCGCGCGTATGTAGTGTATTCCACTCCCACTACCAACAAACCGAGCAGCATCGTGCTCTCCTGTATCCCGCATCAATCCATGTTCGCGGGCAAGCTGTGATCCCGAGGCAGATCGCTTTCGTTTCCGTGGCTCGATAGGGTATCCAGGTGTAGAGCAAGAAGCTGTCTCGGAGGTATTATGAGGTGACTGCTGAGAAGCCATTTGCCCCAGATTCAAGAAGGATCCATTCCGGAATCCTTGAAAGTAAAATCGCTTCCAAGAGATTGTAAACAATATGAGGTTGAACAAGGTTCAAGGTTGTGAGACGCGAAAGTGTGTTAGCGTCATGTCGGACAAAGAAACCTCCGAGGCGGGGTCAAGAAAGGTGCTTCGGCTGTGGGGTCCATCTCCGTCAACTAACTGGAACCAACACTCACACATAGAGTCCCCGGATAAAGAATCAGTTACTTGCCCCATTTGCATATGACCGATAGTGACGCTGCGGGTGGAGAGGCTGAGAGGCTGTTGAATCCAATTGCTTGTGGTCACTGTCGGCAGAGGAAGCGTAAGGTGAGGCACAATGACGAGCAACTTGACTTGAACTCTGCTAACGATGATTATTTCAGTGTGACCGGCGACTGTAAGTGTTGTTAATTTCACCTTCAGTACTGTTGCTAACATTGCGAATTATCTCAGACCACACTGCCTACAATGTAGTCACGATCCCTCCAACTGTCACTACCCTGAACAAAACAAGAGGTACAACCCAAACACAAGTGAGAGTTGACAAAACTAATTACACTCAACAGAGGCATTCCAATTGGATTTATCACTCGGTTAGAGGCCCGCCTTGCTGAGACCGAAGAAGCACTCTTCCAAGTCCTCCAGTCACTTGAAAACGACCCACAGAATGCTCAACGCTCACTCAAACCTCCGTCACAGCGGAAGGTTGATCGGATTAGAGAGTGGGATACTCTACCGCTCAAATCCTTGGATGATATAAAGACTTGGTTTCAGAGCAAGTCAGAGCCCGGGAACTCCATGACAGCACCGTTGAGAGTTGCCCAGATGGAACTCAACTTGCCCATACAGAGAACTGTAGTTACCCCTGAGCTCTCGGCATCTATCACAGATCCTCAAAGCTCTGAGAGGACGACTTCGCCTTTACAGGATATGGGCAGTGAGAGTCTATTGGATGCTTCCTGGGACGGTTCGTCAGATACGACCATGAGTAAGGCGAGGAGCCTCGAGCGGAGACACCCCAACATGTACTTTTAGTTTTCAAATCCACCGTGTCCTAGGAGCTATCTTGGAAATTATAAAGCCACTAGTATACTTTCCGATTATTTTTTCTGCATCTTGCGGGGGCTATTCTCATCAATACAGAACTCCCGGTCCGCATCAGTCCCTCATCTTTGCTGTTGTGGCTGATGGCTTTTGACATCATTGCAGCCTAGAATAATGAGTCCATTATCACTCGTGGAATCCTACCCCTAATTTTGAGCTTTTTCAGGCCACGGAGGTAGTTCGGGCTCTCACTTCAGAGCTTGATGGCGTCTTGGAAATTTCTGATGCTCTGTGAGTCTATTTGATAAACAGCTGGAAATTGATAACCTCATGCCTCATATAAGTAACTTGGTTATAGACCTCTGTTATGCTTAAGGCCCACTGTGTTAACATTGGGATATGGTGTTATGATGTGTTGAAAATGCGGTCTTTATTACAGTTGAAGCCCAGCCCTCCATGAGAAACCTGATCCAGAAGACCCTTAATGTTCAAGGCTCTTATGCTAATGACTATCTATCCAATCAAGGCTTGGGTCCAGTATACTTAAGAGAAAACAGTCCACGCTCAATGCTGTTGAGCACGATATAGCCCGACTTGAAGTAAGGGTAGACGCTCCACGAACCACGGAACGTGACTGACCCGGCGGTGTCATCGTCAAAAGGATCGCAGTCAAAGAAACCAACCTGCTCAAACTTGGAACCGGTAGGATCTTCGGCAACGGAACTAACGTCGACGATTCGCAGGCCCGAAGCATAGTTGGACTGGTAGGACAAACCGTCCAGCACGTATTGATTGTGGTCAATGGTAGTAACGGGAGCAGAGTAGACTCCCGTCATCTTGGGGGCCTTGAGGTCCTTGACATCCCAGATATATGTCTTTGTCTTTGAGTCTGGCGTAGTACCGTCCATCTCATCAAGCTCGTCGTCGAGAAGAAGGTAGCGCATGTCGCTAGTGGCAAGCCAGCCCTGGTGGGTATAGGCACTCCAAGAGTAACCCACGCGAGACAGTTGAACAGGCTTAGCCTTGTCTGTCACGTCGACGATGGTGAGAGAGTCTTCGTTGTAGTTGAAGCAGATCTCGTGGCCGTTAAAGGCTGTGTCAACACCGTCGTACATGACACACTGTGCGTCGTGTACGTAACCGTCACGGGATTCGCATCCAACATTGACTGGCTTGGCCGGGTTGGACACGTCGATCATGTAGAGACCACCTCGGCAGTTGGCAGCAGAGCCTGTGCCCACGGCATAGATCATGTTGGTGTCAGGGTTTGCCACGATGTTGTGCGAGTTTCCGACTCCGTTGAAGAAGGCGGTCAAGTCAGAGGAGATGCTGAAGGTCTTGGGGCTGCTGGCGTTGATGCTGAGGAGCTTCTTCAGATCAAAGACTTGGATGCCGTGACGACTGGCTTCGGCTCCGATGTAGACGTGGTCGCCGATGACCTTCATGTCTCTCCAGTCTGAGTTGACAGTCTGGGTTGGTAGACGACCGAGGTAGACGATGCTGCCGTCTGACTTGATCTCGGTAAAGGCTGTGCCATCGCTTTGACCGACGATGGCAAACTCTCTACCAGTGGCGGATGTCCATCCTATTAGAGTTTTTGTTAGTACAATGATTCGTTTCGTTTCTCATGGGCCTCGTATTGTACATACCCCAGATGTCATTACCCATGCGGGTCCGGCTTCCCATGTCCTGATGGCTCAAGAAGGCCATCATGTCGACATTATCGCAAGAATACTCTCCAGCCTTTCCATTGACACACTTGGTCACTGCCATGGCCCGGTACTGATCTTCATCAAAGACACCTTCGTCACGCATCTGAGCCCATTGATCCTGCTTGACGCTCTTGAGGGTTTCCATCTTGGCAGACATGGCGTTGACGCCAGTGGCAGCAACAGTCGCCAGTGCGAGGCCGGAAACAGCAGAGAACTTCATGGTCGCGGGTTTGAAGAAACAAGAGAAGGGTCTATGAAGTGGTGGATGAAGATTACACTCCCGAATGATGGGTGAAGGTTGTGTTAATATAGGTGCAGGATCTCTTGTACTCCCCCAGCCTTTCGAGTTTCATCCAACTCTCGAGCAGAGGAGAGCATTTCAATGAGGCAGGTGAACAACTCTTATCAACGACTTTCCAATTCAGGAATGCTATTCAAGCTGCCTCCGAGGACCTGAGCTTGAGCAGCCAATTACGACAGCCGGAAGTCTACTTAAACTCTTGGCTCTATATCACTAGTTAATCGTGTTACACTCGGTAAAATCACCTCCCTGATCTAGATAGACCCCGATCTTCAAAAGGTCCCTACCCGCCCCGCTCCGCTCCAAGTGCCGTCGTATTCATCCTCGGATCGTCGCCAAGTCTGGAAGTTTGGCCGTAGTCTTGGCAAAAAAGAATCCAAAATGACACGGATTAACTGGGTGAATGAGGAAGGCAATATCTGAGATCTGCATTATGACCCCGGATTTGGGATATCATGTCGGTGCTCCAGCGGCAATGCAAGCTATGGACAAATGATAGCTAATCTTGGCCCTTATCACGGTAGTCTGCAAGGCTTACAATACGAGCCCGAATTATCTGATGCGTCTGATTGGATAAGTGTATGTTCTAGAATGATTTCATGAGGTCCCCATGACAAGTTCCTGTGTGTCCCCATGTGAGAGAAGACAGCAGGATATTTCTATAATTAGCACACGACGGATTATCAAAATACACAAAATGACAATCGAGTTGAAGAAGATCCTCAAGGTTACCATATTTAAGCTAGCTCTTGACTTGATTTTCAAGGCTAATAAACGTAATTAGAAAGTCATATCTTCTTCACCTCCGCCTAGATCAATCCAATCTTCTGGCTCAGTTATCTCATCGAGGGCCGGACTTCAACTATAACAAAAGAACACATTTGTCTAGGTCAATACAATCTCCTCAAGTTCTACGCCATTTTTCGTCCTCAAAATCTCCGGCTCAAACCTTGGGTCCGAGTTGACAACCTCACCAGTAACCTTGTTTCTAAAGAATCGACAGATAGCCGGATCATTCCGAGTCCTTTCAATTTCAGCGCTCTCCCACACATCAGGTAACCATGCGCGCGACAACCGTCCATCCTCTGAATCCCATTCCTTTGTCTCACTATTCCAGATGCCCCAGGCATCCCAAAGACCACCAGGGCCCTTGAAGATCTTGACCTCGCGTGGCCCGGGTACAAGTCCTACCAGGGCAGCGCCATCGGCGAGACCGTGTATATAGCACTCTCCCAGAATCTTGTAACGTCCGTCAGGTTCGGGGGACAGGAGCATGGGGCTTTGGCACCCTAGGATCACAGCAACGACGTCCCCTATCCGATTAGTACAATAGTTTCAAGAATGGATTGGCGATTGCCTACCTGGTTGACCAGCACGGGGGCATAAACCTATCAGCCCGTTTGTGGTAAATGTAACTGCCCTCCCAATGACTTTGTCTAAAGCATCGCGTTCCGACACTGAGAGGTTGTCCATATCTGTGACTCCCTCGACCGCGCGCTCGCCGAATAGGGCGTTGCTTGAGTTTTGAAGACACCATTCGTCGAGCTCTGCCCATCTGATATCATTTGGAAATCTAGTATCATTCGGGATTCTTGAACGGAGATTACCCGCGACTAGCGATATCGCGTAGGCTTGCCGGAGGGATTCTCCTGTCTGGTATTTTTCTGTGTCAAGGTTAGGAATAGTCACTCGCCTGATAATCTCAAGCATGTCCTCATCTGAGCCATCCCAGACATCCTTGTCTGCAGGAGGCATCCGGAAACCATCCTCCAGTTCTGCAATCTTGATTCCTATAACCCTGAGCTCGTCTGGGGATTGAAAGCGGACATGGCAAGCCGAGTTCAACGTGCAATACTGATGGCTAAGCGGTTTCCGCACGGGCTCGGGCTCGCGAAAGTCCAGAACCCAAGATGGGCAATCCGTGTTCGGACTCTTCTCCGGGTTCCAAACTCCAAGCAGATCGAGACGTTTGGTGTGCTCGATGAGAACCAGAGCCGTGTCTGTGTACACCTTGGCAACTGGCGCATCATATTCAGGCGTAATCTTTCGACGGAACTCTGGCGGAAGAAGTCCAAGTAGTCCATAGACCTTGTCCCGTGGATCTGTGGTCTGGCGTGTTCTGTACTTCCTAAAGATGTCCGCTATTGACCAAGGTTTTGGATCAGGGGTCATCTGAACAGGTGCTTGTAAGGCGTCCTGGAAGCTTTGTGGGAATTGTTTGCTCCTTGATTCGAGGCTGCATACTGCGTTGCTGAAAATGAGCCATGGCATCTCGCTGTGGCCGCATTGAATGATACTCTGCGAACTTGCCAGGGTGATCTCTTGAAGAACCCACATGCGCTGAAACCAGTCTCGCCGTAACAACTTTTCAACCGAGTTTATAATCTCCTTGGAGAAGGGTAGCTTAACCCAAGATCGATACCAATCAAGCTCGGCCGCATCAGGGGATGGGAGCAAGCCGCGGTTCTCCACTGGCACTACCTGCTCACCGAGATGACGGAGCTTATCAAATGCTTCATCACTGTCGTCGGAAGCAGGCCCAAGCCAGGCAACGACCCGGGAAGCCCGTGAGAAAATGTCTGCCAGTCTGAAGACATGAGCATGTTGCTCTTCGGGATGAGATGGATCAACGCATATGACATCGGCCCAGAGTGTCCTGGTTGATTTCTCATGTCTGAGATGGCGGAGAGCTCTGGCCAGGTTCTGACCAATATCGATACATGCGAAACCTTGAGGCTGTGAGATACATTCGACATATGCTTGCTGAGGATTTTGTGTTGACCCTCGGGCATACGATATAGCCTCAAAGCTCAGAGCATCTCGATCGTTGCCGTTAGACGAAGATTCTTCTACCAAGTGATGGTACGTCAGATCAGGATGCGTCCACGTTGTTATGAGCCTGTCAGTCCCTTCAAAGCCATAAATACGTCGACCCGTTAAAGTTTTCCACATTCTCCAGTTTCGTGGGAGCGTATTCTTCAGCTCGTCAAACATCAGTAATCTCCTCGCCTCCCTTTTCGGCTCGGGAAGAGCAGCGTGAAAGATTCGTAGCTTGATGTCATCCTGGAAGGATCCTGGGAGTAGTTCAAAAAGCCTGATGTCCTTCTGAGGGTCTTTCAAGTTGGTATGAATGTATTTTGAGTAAGTTGATGAGTGGCCCTGAGGCGCCGTGCTGACATTTTCCGGAGGAATTGACATGATGTGTTGCTTGGAGAATTGTAGCTGGGGGAAACCTGGTGATTTATTGTTTCAATGTACATGACATGACATGCCCACTCAGCTGAGCGTATGGGAACGACCTCGGACGCATTTTGGTCAGCTCTCCTTGCTGGCTGTGCTTATGCCATGCTTGACCCCATCCCCATATTCGATGCTATTTTTGGCTTCATTCTGCGCTCTGCCCGTTTCGTTATCCATTAGACGCGAGCGCAAGGCAGTCCCCTCAGACTGCACAGCCGCTCCAGTGCATAGGTTGTTGGCCCGGGATCAAACCGGTGTGAGTCAATGCTCACCAAGTGCTTTGAAGCGACCAAGGTCCATGTCTGACCTGCTTAGACGAGGGACTTTCGGAGATCACATTGAGACTGAGAAGAAGTAATCTGGTTGCTAAGTAAGAAGGAAAAAATCACAAAAATTCTAAGCGAGACATACACATCTAATATGCCCTTGACGATGAAATGAGATGGATCTTGTCTCTTGAGATGATGATTGAGCGACCTTGATCCACCATGGTGCCAAAACGCATGGATTTACACATGCTGATCCCTGCAAGCCGTTATCTTATCGTTATCCGGAGCGGGAAAAGTGTGATGCCGACACCCCACCTTGCAGACCAGATTTTTTGGTCTGCAAAATTTCGCGATAGCAAGTAAACCATCACCAAGTCGCCAAGATGAGGTACGTCTTTTGAAGCAGTCCCATGAGAGTGACCATAATGCTAACTATGCGATTCTAGAGTCGACCCTTGCTTTTTCTGTGGTCGCCCATCATACCCTTCCAAGGGTATCACCTTTGTCAGAAACGATGGTACGTGCCTCTCTGCAACTCTCTCTCTCTCAACTCTATCAACTCGCTCACACCGCTCGCAACAGGAAATTCCTTTCGATTCTGCCGATCAAAATGCCACCGCAACTTCAAGATGAAGCGTAACCCCCGCTCCCTCCGGTGGACAAAGGCCTCTCGCGTCAAGGCAGGCAAGGAGATGGTCTGCGACAGCACCCTCCTCTTCGGCGCCCGCCGCAACGTCCCCGAGCGCTACAACCGCGACCTCGTCGAGAAGACCATCGTGGCCATGAAGCGCATCAGCGAGATCCGCTCCCGCAGAGAGCGCGTCTTCTACAAGAAGCGCATGGCTGGCAAGCGTGCTCGCGAGCTCGCCCAGGCACGCAAGCTCGTCTCCGAGAACGAACACCTTCTCCCTCGTCTTCGTGGCAGCGAGATCAAGAGGCTCAAGGAGGCCAACGCCGAGGCTGGTATGGAGGTGGAAGAGGAGGAGCTGTTCGCCAAGAAGCACGAGATCAAGGCTTTCGGTGGAGAGGCGCGCAGGGTCAAGATCCAGGTTCCCGACGAATCCTCCGACGACGGCGAAGACGACGAAGGACAGGACGAGATCCAGGACGAGGAGATGGAGGTTTACTAATGCCTTGGCGTATCTGGTCGGGGGCTGGGGTTCTTTCTTTGAACAGCATGTTGTCTTTTTCTTGCAGGAATGAATGGTCTGGGTGTTCAAAAAATCCACATGCATGTTTTTCTTGGTCCTTTGCGTATCTGGGAAAAGATTTTAGAGGCGCCTGGAATAAAAAAGTCAAACGCAACAGCTTGGGTGTGATTCCCTTGCTACGACACATATGCTCCTGATGGAAATATCGTCTTGATTGGTGTTGATGCTAAGATGGCGGTGTATGACACCAACCACACAGCGACCTTGGATTCGGATTGTGTCTGCTCCAGAAAAATGATGTATATATATCAAGACATGATTGGTAAACCTCGATATTTCTCCTTCCACTACTCGTCTAATCTGTTTCTTTACGAGTGCCCCCAATTGCATTTCCCAGTTCCACAGAGACCTCATAGTACAGTCCCGGGTAGGTAACCATGAACGACCATCAATCCATCCGCAATACCATCAAGAACCACCAAGAACTAGAGAGGGAAGCTATAATGACCAAGAAGGCACAGTGTATTTACAGTCGTCCTATGCATTCTCTGAGAAACCGAGAACTAGGTACTTTTAGGCACAGACCCATGTTATTTCGTAACGTTGCATGTGCTGCTTCCCATGAGTAGCTCGCCCTGCAGTCGACGTCACATTGAACGTTGGAAATGTTGTAAGAGGCAACTGCCCAATTGTTTTCTCTTTCGCTTCTTGGGTTCCGATGATGATAAAATCAAAACGTCCGAGACTGGATTGTATTCCAGTATACCAACAGTGTGGCTATCTGGCTTGCAAGGCTGTCCGCAATGCATAGTACAGCAAGTGATCAAGAAGCCTTGTAGCAAGAGCTCTCTTGCTAAATGAATATGATTAAATATTTTAAACGTGCGAATTACATGAAAACTTTGGCACAATGCCTTAATCTAGGTATTGGAGACGAAGATGAAAGAAACAGGGTTGACTTGAAGGCTGCTGGTCTAGAGATGACAAGGATATCGAACTATTTTTGAGGATAGGTGTAAATAGACCACATTTTATTGTTCACAATGTTGTGTTGTAACAAAGCCTGATGTATCTTGGTCCAATAACTCCAGATGATTCATTATGATTCATGTCTCGTCCCGAAGAAATGGGAAACGGAAAATGGTGCTTCAATGTCGAAGCAAGAGGTTATTACCAACTTGACGTATGATTTCCAGTCACAAATTCAAGGCTGAATAATGGCTGCAAGACTGTTTTTAAGTAATTCCTCGGTGCGTTTACGTGATGAATATCCCGTTGATGCTCTTTCAACGCCATCATGTGTCGTAACTGGGCTCATGTGATACGGAATAACGGAAACTTGATCTAAAGAACCCCTTTGGCTAGATCTGCCCATCTGACCTGGGCTAATATCCATTCTAGATATTTTCCGTCCTGTCGGCCAAGCCGATGTGGCGGGTCTTGTATGTTCGGATCTCGCATGGTTACACGGCTATCGGTCCACTCAACTTACAAGCTTCATACAAGACTCCTCCAATAGAATAGGGACACAATTTAGGGACAGTGGCACTGACTCTTCAGAGACAGGGAATATGATCTCGTATAAACCTTGTAGTGTTATTCATTGCAAATATCGACTTCATCTGTGCGAGGTTGTTGGGTTGAAATATGCTCCGGGTCAGTGACATAAAGAGCCGACCCCAGCATCACGTAAAAGATCCGATCTTTTACATGCCTGAGACCAGAGACTACATCGGAGACTAGAACATCCCTCTTGGCAAAAAAATCCTTTCGTGCGCCCTCCCCAGCCGAGCAGCCGTCGTGACAAGACCCTGTTGTTTCTATTGGGTCAGGCAATGGGTGACAAATGCTAATCTGCAAGCAAGTCTTCGGGACATGAACCCGGTGGCCCGTCAGATCTCTTATAGATGACCTGGCCCAGCTTCAATATCTAGCCTCACATTGAGGTAGCGCATTAATAAAGGCCTTGAAAGTATACTATTCCGTCCGTTCGACCAAATATGGGGAACCAAGAAGAACCTTCGCCTCCCCAGAGGCAGAATCCCAACAAAACGCATCACCATCCACCGAAGCCCCTGATGGAGGCTACGGATGGGTCATCACAGCATCCGTGGCCATCGTCAACGGTCACTCCTGGGGTATCAGCGCAGCCTATTCGGTCTTTTTAGCTCACTACCTGAAAGAAGGAACATTCCCTGGCGCAACGGCACTCATGTACGCAACTGTCGGATCTCTTAGCATTGGCGTCACGATGCTCATCTCACCTCTCGTCACCATCTTCGTTCGAGAGATTGGAACGAGACCGACCATGCTTATTGGTGCTGTTCTTCAAGCTTTGAGTCTCGTCTGCGCGAGCCTTTCGACGAAAATCTGGCATCTCTTCCTATCCCAGGGCGTTTTATTCGGCATTGGAATGGGTTTGCTCTTTCTTCCTTCTTACGGCATCATCTCGCAGTGGTTCACGAAGCGACGCGCCTTGGCCAACGGTATCGCAATCGCAGGTGCAGGACTTGGAGGTCTCACGTATTCGCTCGCCGTCGGGGCAATGATTCGCACCATGAGTTTGGAGTGGGCATACCGAATCCTCGCCATTGTCTCTGCCGTGGTAAACATCGTCTGTTCGCTCCTCATCAAGACTCGATACGATGCTACGGGGGCACGACAACTTGCCTTTGACACTTCGCTCCTCAAGAGAAAGGAGTACCTCTGGATCTTGGGCTTTGGTGCATTGAGCATGCTCGGATATTTCGTCCTCATCTTTACGCTGGCGAACTACGCCAATGTGATCGGACTGGATTCTTCCAAGGCTTCCATGATTCCCGCCTTCTTCATGCTGGGTCAGGCGATTGGACGACCTTGTCTTGGATGGCTAAGCGATCGATGTGGGCGTCTCAATATCACTACCCTCATGACTTTTATGACGGGCGTCTTCTCACTTGCGATCTGGGTCAATGCTAAAACGTTTGGGGTACTCATCACGTTCGCGCTTGTTGGAGGACTCTCAGCCGGCATATTCTGGGTCAATGCAGCGCCCGTCATTGTCGAGGTAATGGGTATTGAGAACCTGGCATCTGGATTGAGCATCCTCTGGGTAGTAATGGTCATCCCCTCAACATTTAGCGAGCCGATTGCGGTTGAAATTTATTTGGGTACGGGAAGTTATCTCGGAGCGCAGCTGTTTACGGGCTTCATGTTTGTAGCCGCGTCTCTGTGCATGTTGGTCGTGCGGGGATGGCAGATTAACAGAGGGAGGAGGAATGACGATGGTACATTTACATGCTTTGAGGAGAGCGGCAGCGAGAGAAAAGAACATGGGCAGAAGACGGTGTCGTTGCTCAGGTGCTTTAAGTGGGAAAAGGTGTAAATGGGTGACGCTTCACTTTAACAAGTAATGAAGACAGCAGATTTGAGACTGGATGTAAAAGGAAGAGTATAGGATAGAGACCGGAGCGCTTAATATTGAAGAACCAGATTCCACGTACAGTAGCCTGGTGCATGTATGCAGCATGCATGACATGGATTATAGGTCAGCGAAGACGTTACAGACAATAACCCTGCGCGGCTGACGCCTCAGCTACCACAGTTGTGGATAAAAATGAAGAGAAGAATACAATTGCAAAATAAAATAAAACTGAAGAGGAATCCTCCCTTTCAGACCCGAAGCACTTTTGTCAATGTCGCAGCACAGTTGTGCGCTATTCTTGCAGCTCTCACACCTGTGTTGACAAACACTGAAGAACCCTGAATGTGGCTAAGCTCAATTTTTCTCAAACGAGTGCAATTAACCAAGCGGCAATTTTTACTCGCCCAGGTTAATTGGTGGCATCCATGTTATCCCGGTCATCGTCTCGCGACCAACTGGTGGCCTGACTCGTCGAACCTCTACTCGCCTTGACGACAATTCACTAAACTGAGGCCTGCGAGGCTGCATTCCGAAAGGCCATGTAGGTATGGGATCTCTATGCAGCAAACACGATAGGGATGATGACGGGCCGGCGCCACGGCCGGCAAGGGCCGTGGGTGCGGCTGATGTGGCTGCTCAGACTACGGAGATGTTGGAGAGGAGGGCTACGCAAAGGGTGAATGAGACTGTCGGGGTGACGGTATCTACGACTCCGGAGGTGAAACCTACTGGTCCTCCGCCTATTGCGGTTCCCGTTGATGCTTCACCGGCCAAGCTACCATCGCAACCACAACCTACAGCTCGGGGGACAATCAGGATGTCACGCCTTCAAGCCGACGTCATCTCGGATGGACTCATGGCAGGGTCAGTTGACTTTACCAACGTATCCAACACTGTCGGAACTCGCCAGGTGATAGTGGATGAGCCAGGCACCACCCGCAGGGCCACAACTAGGAGAAGTCATGGAGATGTTTCACGGTCGCCGACTTCATCGCGGACTAGTCATCCCATGTTTGGACCGAGACCAGAGCCTTGGAAGTCGACAGAAGTCAAGGCAGATGATACTGGCGGTACTTCTGCGCCTGCACCCGCACCTGCAACTCCAGCAGCAACATCAGAGACAGAGAGCCAAGCAAGATCGGATTCCTTTTCACGACCTTACCAAGAGTTGCCATCCTCGCCGGTTCAGCCATCTCCTACAGAGAAGAAGCGATACGTTTCTTCCTCACTAGGATGGGATGAAGCAATAGGGAACTTCGATTCAGGAAGTACTTCACCAGGAAGTGTTCCGCCAGGAAGTTCTCCAACGAGAAATACTTCGTCAAGAAATGCCCCCTCAGGACACACTCCATCGAGAAATGCTTCGTCGGCAAATGTCCCACGTGTCAAGACAAACAGCACTCGATCCCGCAAAACCCTACTCAGGAGTAATGCGTTTGCGGGTCACGAGGATACCGTCTTCTCGGTGGCTTTCTCTGCAGATGGGAATCAGCTTGTGTCTGGATCTGAGGATAAGAGCGTTCGCATCTGGGACGTGTCAACCAAAAGACTCGAAAAGACCATCAAACTACACTTTGGTGCTGTTAGAAGTATTGCAGTATCTCCAAAGGACAACACGTTGGCTTCGGGCTCGTTGGATCAGACGGTCAGGTTGTGGGAGCTGCCTTCGCCTTCATCTCCCTCAAAGACCTTCCTCGCTCATGCGAACATCATGTCAGTGGCCATCTCAATAGATGGTCGTTACCTCGCATCGGGTGCGGACGACAATGTCGTGCGAGCCTGGGATCTTGAGAGTGGTGACTTGAGTCTGGAGCTATCAGGCCATGACTCTTCAATTGCGTCTGTTGCGTTGTCACCTGACGGTCGATACCTGGCCTCTGGGTCATTGGACATGACGATACGTCTCTGGGATCTTAAAGGAAACCTTGTCGAAACTCTCGATGACCACATCGGCTGTGTTCACGCAGTAGCTTTCTCGCCGAATAACTCACATCTTGCATCCGGCTCATCCGACAAGACAGTCATGCTCTGGGACACGAGACGTGGAAAACAGATCAAGCAACTTCTCTGCCTACACGGGCACACGGATTTTGTCTGGTCCGTTGCATTTACTCACGACGGTGAGCGTTTGGCATCTGGCTCTGCGGACAAGACAATTATGATCTGGCATGTAGGCACTGGCCAGATGATAAATGTCCTCCGTGGTCACGAGGATGCTGTCTTTTCTGTAGCCTTTTCGCCTTCTGCTTATAGGCTTGCGTCGGCTTCTAAAGATAAGAACGTACGTGTCTGGGAGGCGGAGGATGAGTGATTCCTCACGGGTTGAGGGCGCATGGTGAGGCTGTGGAAATGCTATTGTTAGGGATGATGTGACCCCTGGTCAAACTTGGTGACGGGAAGTGGGATGCTTAATTTAGACGATGACAGTGTGTTAAGAGAGTCCTTCTGTTATATTCAGACCTTTGGTTACTCAATCAGGCAGCAGGGCAGAGAAGTAGATAGTACAAGATATTTCTCACCAATAACACAACATAAATAGATAGTACAGACCTGGTCATGGTGATGCCTTCAAGGATTACTTGTGATGGATTTGAGGCCCCCACGTCAGAGCGGCGGCCGCCTTGGTATGGGGGAAGGCGAACCACATCGGTGAGGAAGGCGTTTAACTCATTCGCGATGAATAATTTCGGGGCAAAAAAAAGTAAGCAATCAAATTAGAAGAAAGGAAAACTGGCATTTCGGCCGCATAATTGAGCCAACGTTTTTGCCCCGTCATACGTTGACTTTTTCTTCCAAGAGATCCATTGCGATTGTTCAACACAACTGTGAGGAGTTGGCCCGTGCGCTTGTGGAGTGGGCGGTTGACCGAACCAATTAGGTTGCCTTGCGACAGATTACCTAGCAACACGCCTGTGCGGGTCAAGGTTTCCAAGGCTGAGACTCAGGGCAAGACCAGGCGTTGACATTTCTTGTTGATGTTTAGTAGGGAGAGTTCTTTGAGGGGGGGTCTATATATTCCCCTGTTCTTTCTTCCTTCATCTTTGCGATGTTTCCATTCTTGATCTTTACTCCCATGATTGATCTACTCAATTCATTTCACCTTCTTGTGCCATAAAAAAGGCCCCAATTCAACAACTCACAATGGCTATTCCTCACTCTCCAACTTCACGACAATGTACACCTACTCCAACAACCACTAGGAGTCTCCCATACAGACATGTTCCAGCCAGATCTAATAACTCGTCCGCAGCGACGGAGGGTTTGATTGGTACCAAACGGAGCAGACCGGGGACCCCTGTTCAACGTCAATTGCCATCTCGCTCAAGCTCTGGTGCACACAGCTACATCACTCCAGCTTCCTCAGATGATGAATTGGAAGACTCTGATTGTGATGAATCTGATGTCGAGTCTTGCTGCGGAGATCAGTCTGATGTGAACAATGTGGTCCTACCTGAAGACCACAGGTTCAAACAGGCTGTGCAACCACTCTTGGACTACTCCTTAAAGAGAGTTCGAGAGTTTATAGACATTGCGCAATACACTGCGCCACCAGACGAACAAGAGCCGCCTCGCAAACGTCTACGTTCATCAGACTGGCACACAGAGCAAGAAAGCAGCGACGACGAATTCGTCGTCGTTTCGCCACCAAGGGGCAACTTTCACTTCTCCTGCCCCTTTTACGCATCAAACCCCCACAAACATCAACAGTGCCTCAGAAAGCACAGTCTGGTGACTCCTGGAAACGTCATCAGACATGTACAGCGTCATCACATGAGGCGTCCTTACTGTCCCATCTGCTCCCGCGTGTTTGACTCTACAAGTCAATGCGACAGCCACATCATCAAGAGAGGATGTGAGCTGCGAGATCTGGTGCTTCCTGAAGGTATCAATTACTACCAGAAAGCTAGGTTGGCAAGGGACGACAAGCCGAATCTTAGTAACAAACGACGCTGGCAGCAGATCAATGCGACTGTTTTCCCCGATGAGGAGTCAGTTTCTTCACCGTACCTGAGCAAAGGATTGGGATTGGAAGTTTCCATGGCCCGGGATTACTGGAGGGAGCATGGTCGGACAGTTGTTTCTGACTTCTTGAAGAAACAGGGGATCCTAGGGGAGAGTGGGCAAGATGACGACAAGGCCCAAGCAGCATTGTACAAGTTGACTTTGGAGAATCTTGTAAGTAATATGGTGGAGGAGTACGATAGCGTGTAAAGGGGACGATGTGAAAGGGACCAAGGTGGTGGTTGTGTTGTGAGGGGATGTAACGACCAAGCCTTGCGTGGTTCTAACCAATAACATTTTTATACCCAGGATGGAGATGGCTTCACGAGCATAATGGGGACCCAAAGAAAGAACAGGACAATATAAATAGAATAACTAATAGACAACTATAAACGTCCAAATATACTCTAGGAAATATCTTCAAGTCGTAAAAGAAGGGCAAAAACGCCCTGTCAATGTCATCATCCCATGAACCCCGATCCTGGGTCCGGATAGCTAAAGCCAGAGCCGTTACCAAAGACCGAGGTGTCATTCTGTTCATTCTCATTCTCGTTCTCATTCTCATCAACTCCTGGGCTGGAACCCATCTGGGGAGTGGCAAAGATGTTCTCGTTGCCCAAGTCCCACATCGAAGTGTTAAACATGTCCGGCATTGGGGTAGACCACATGAGCGGGTCGAGGTTGCTCAAGTCGTCGAAGGAATTCTGTTGAGCAAGAGGATTCTGCTGGACGACAGGATTCTGCTGAGTGACGGTATTCTGGCCGACGGGAGCAGGTGGATAGAGTAGAACCTGATCCGGCAGACCAGGAATCGGCCGGTCAGTCGTCCCGCGCGAGCTGTACCCGGCCGAGGGACTCATGTGAGCCTGACCCAATGGGCGAGGCCTTGCCGGAGTATTTATCGCTCGGCTACCAGAGGGTTGACCTTGACCGACTTGGGCATTCGCCGGCATATTATTCCCCCGAACAGCAGTCGGATTGGTGCCATATGGCAGACCCGACATGTTCATCCGAGCCTGGGCCGGCTGCCGACGCACGGTCGGGATGTCAATAGCTTGGCTAGGAACCGAGTTGGCAGGTGGGACTTGAGGTCGCCTGGAGGACCTGGGCGCCGAGAAGGCCGAGGGCGGGGCCGAGCCCGAACCCGGCGGGGCGAGCTGGCCCGGGAACAAGGGATGAGCCAGCGGGGTCATGGTCGGGGTCGCCATGCCCACCGGGTTAGAAGCCAGAGCCGGGGTGGAAGTTGGCGGGGCAGAATCCCGTGCAGCACGCTGCGAAGCCACGGTGGGAAGATCAAAGATGGCATTGTAAACCCTTCCCCTAAGTGGCTCCGATATCCCAGCAAGGACACCGCGTGCATTGCGACGAAGGATATCGACAATGCTCTCAAAAAGAGGAGATGCAGGAAGTGGCACACCAGGGAATAGCTTCTTCCACGCCGCGAACCACTTCTCCTCGTCAGAACCGCGTGGAAGCCCCTTGAGATTCTCATAGTCGGTCTCAAAACAAAGATTGGCGGGGTCGATTTGGAGAAAAATGTAGCCGGCTTCCATCATGCCGACAGTCTGGCATTGACTTCGGATGTGGTCATTCTTGTCTCTTTCTGCTGTGCTTCCCTTGAACTGCGTGCGACAGATGGGACAGTAGTGCTTTTGGAGAACGTGGGCTCGGAAGATATGTTGGAGGACCCGATCCCAGGTTGTTAACTTGATGGGTTCGCAGGCTGCGTGGAGGACGGGATCCAATTTGTGGAAAGGACATGCGAATCTCTTTTCGGTGGATGCATCTGGATTCTGGGTGTCGTTGTTTTGGTTGGAACCTCCACCGTTGTCGCCGTGGCCGCCACTGCTGTTGTGGACTCCGTTATCGCCAGGAGGGGCATTGTTGTAGTTGTTATTGCTCCCGCCCTGATTGTCCGACCGTTGTTTCTTAGATCCGGATCCTCCACCTCCTCCAGTGCTCTGTCGCTTGTAGCCGTAGACATGTGGGTCGTACCCAGCACAAGTCGAGACTTGTTTGTCGACGTCGACATCGGTGCCATCGTTTTGGCAAGGGGAATCGATCGAAGGTTTGGGGTGTTCGAATGCCTCGGAATAAGCTGCCGACATGCATTCAAACAGCTGAACGGCGATAGAAGTAAAAGCAATGACGTCGTAGCAGAGCTTGTAACCTAAGTATCCCGGTAACTGTTAGCATTGGTTCAATTGCCACAATACCCCTGTGACGCCAGCAGCCACTCACCATTCTCATCAAGAACAACGGTCCCGGTGTAGCTCGGGACGAAAGCCTTGTTGGTTGACTTGTTCGCTACATTTCCAAAAGTGATGCTGGACGGGATGTCCTCCTCGTCCCGCCACTCGAAGTCGACAGCCGGGATCTGCTGGTGATCATTGCTGGGCTTGCCGATAACACTCGAGAGGTTCATTCGGATAAGACTGGGTCTGGGGAGGGCAGCCACATGTGGCTTGCTCTGAACGGCGCAAATACCCATCGTGGAGAAAATGCGACACTCGGTAATTTGGGGAATGTCGTCGTTTGTAACAATAGTTTTTTCAAGCGTCGTAAAATTCGTAATGTTCACAGCAGTATACAGAAAGGAAGAGACTGAACGCTGCGACTTGAAAAAAAAAGAGAGGGTAAGAAAAAAAACAGAGAGGATGAAGAAAAAGGGGGCCATGGCACTCCATATCACCCAGAGCCCATTTCTAACCATCACAGCTGCGTAGGCACAAAGCATGGGGACCCGCTAAAGGCAGAAAAAGGCGACAGCTGTGGTAGCTGGATCTGGTAATGTTCAGTGGACGGGTTGACGTACTGGGACTGAGAACTTGCCCGGGCTGCCGGGGCGCAGTCAACGTCAGGTCGCTGGCGTGGTTGGATGAAGAATTAAGGTACATCTTACAATTTTCAACCGCTGCTGTTTCTGCAGAGAATAAATTTTCTAAAAATTGAGAAAAAGACAGACTTCTTGCTTCAATCGTAAGTAATTCTCTAATGGTCTTCTATATACTATTATGTTGCTATTATGCTGTCTTTCTTCGCATCCTCAAGACAAGACAAGCAGATATTTTGTACCTCGTAGGTTTTTATTCTTCTCTGTATCGTGGGGCAACGTTGAAAAGCCCAGTGTTTAGAAGGGTTGGGTCGGGCAGCCAGTTGCAAGAGTCCCCGGGGGTTGCTAGAGCGTTAAAGTTGACCCTGGGGCTTAGTGCGAGGGACGCCCCCCTGGATCATGGCCCATGGTCTCCACCTCCTCCATTAATTCAGACCTTGGGGATGACGTTGCTAAACACAGACGTGAGGGTAGACAAAGGTCGAGTTCAAGTCTTGGGAGCGAGTTTACTGGAGGTCGAGGTCGAGTCTTGATGGCGTCGAGGCGCTGACAATGTATTGTTCAATATCCGTCTCTTTTGGTGATCTCTGGTCGACTTGCTGGGAGTAAAACCTTCCTCGTCGGTCATCTTCAAACAAAAGCGTCAAAGGGTCCAGGTCTCCGTGGCGGGCGATCCGCCAGGGATGGGCGGACAAGGCCCAAGCTCTTGCCACAACTCCACAAGGCCGGGCCCCGTGAGCTTCTACGGACAGCCAACGGATGAAGCTGTGCAGCGGAGAGATTGACAGCCCGTCCAGATTCCGATGTTTCGGAGGTTGTTACCCCGTTCTAGTTGTCTTCAAAGTGAACTCCCGTAAACCTCTTGACATCGCCAACTGCACTGAGTTCTACTGTACCCAAGAAACGTCGACGCAAAAACGCCTTGGCCCGTTGTGCTGTGGCGGGTCGTGACGTCGTGTCTCCATTCAGTGCTGTATCAATACGGGCTAGCTAGATTACCAGATTTCACCTGTGGAAAACAAAGAGTGCCAGAAACAAAGGCGAGCCCTGTACCACGAGTCCAACGACTCACCACATCCAATCAATCCATCCATCCAGGGCTGGCGGCAAGATCTTTGAAACACGCCGCGGACGGGGTGGCTTTCCTCGTGAAGACTTCTACCCTTGTCGCCGTCCCGTCCAATCATTCACGGTCCGGGGTGGCAGAACCGTCTCGGCAATGGAGATGCCTCGCAATCTGCCCTCTGACGACGGAGAATCTGCACAGCCTCGGAGTGCACAATGAGTAAAATGAGTAAAATGAACAAAATGCGCATTAAGCATTAAGCATATCCTGCCAGGGGGATGACAGACAAAGTGCTTGATTGTTTGGTGGGGAGGAGGCCTCCGCGCCAAGAATTTGACGCGATATGCCATGCCGGTGACTCTGACATGCTTATCAACTTGCACTTTTCCCCTCTGTTCCTGATTGCATTTTCAACCCTCATATGCATCCATTGCAAAAAATTTTTGCATCGACTAAAAATAATCATGTGTTCTTTCGCAGCGACTACTGTACTTCTTTCGTATACCGAGCAGGTACTGTAGGTATCCGGCCTCTTTGCATCACTGCAATCACTCCCCCTCCCTTCCAAAGCTGTCAGCGACGTGGTCGAAGTCCTTGGGCAGAAACAGAAAACCAGGCTGGCCCCCAAAGTCATTATTTTTTTCGATTCTATCTGCTTCTGTTCTTCTCCATGGTACTACTGACGTACCGAAAATTTTCTCATTATTCTAGCGTTAGCCTTTTCCCTGAGGCCTCTCGTTGCGGTCCGTGGTGATCTCATCGCAGCATGACTCTGGACGTTACGAAGACAACGCGACTCGATTCGAGACCCGACG
Source organism: Fusarium sp. AF-6 (assembly GCA_003947015.1). Lineage (NCBI taxonomy): Eukaryota > Fungi > Ascomycota > Sordariomycetes > Hypocreales > Nectriaceae > Fusarium > Fusarium sp. AF-6. The sequence goes on along the minus strand of NKCJ01000087.1, from coordinate 78,317 downwards.
CCATCGCAGCAGCCCATTCGTTTCCGCCGAACCCCCGTATCGATGCCCACACAAATGATTGAGCCTATGGATGGTACCGGTTTAAGATTACCGAGCCGAGCTTGGATCTCAACGGACCCTCCCCGCTAGGCAGCGCCTAAGAACTTCGCACTGCCTCAACCTGCGGAAGCACATCCTCCTTGTCGCCCTCGACCTCTCAAAGGTAGACAAAGCTGCCGATGCTCTGGACCCCCGACCGATATCCATATATCTCGAAGCCCAGAGCTGAATAAAACGACCCTGCAAACGATCACTATGCCAAATACGGCGCGGGCCGCAAGCTTAGAACGTCCCAGTCGAGGGGTACTACGTAGGTTCTCCGCCCAAACAGCACAGTCATTGGAGACGCGATCTGGTCCAACTCGGGCATCTTCATCTTCCTTTGAGCTGCAACAAGCATGCCGTGCGGCATTGGATTTCTTAACATGTCACAGGTACCTCAATCCCTTCTTGGGGGGGACAGACGTCGCTGTCGCAACCCATTCACGACCGTGCCAAACGACCATTGATTCACGCGAAACGGACGACCGAACGGACTTTGAACAACATAACAACTTGAAAGCGTCAAAGAGGAGGCCAACCATGCCGGGATTGCGGTGGTGCGACAGCCGCCTGATGAACCGGGACGCCAATGACGACGGGAAACACTTTAATGACTCAAAGCCTTGCTGTTCCTCTGCCTCGGCCCACAACATTAATTGTGCGCTCAAGGGGGAACTAATGACCGAATCCATTAACATTCACAGATGCTATCCACGATGTTAACCCGGATGAGAGGCCACACTTCAACCCGCACCAAGAAGGGTCGAGGAGAACAATCATACCATAACATTCCTAGGTGTCTCGAAAGGATCCTACCCTGTCTTTAGGCCATCTTCTTCCTATTTTCGACTGTAGGTGATAGGGATATTCGATGACCAGTCGGAAACGCACGATGAGAAGCGAAACCCAACGTAAACTCTCTGGTGACCGCAGGACATGCATGGCGCAACCTTGTAGTTATACCTACGTAGCGGTGTTATTAAACCTTCTGCAAGACAATGAGAATAATAAATATCCGACCGTGTACCGCCCTTTTCTTGTTTCTTAGCTTCCATGACCTGGTGATTGTCCTTGGCTCTACCCCAAGTCGCAAGATTCCGCCACCCACCCATGATCCCCCATCTTCACACTTCCATTCTATCCGTTAGCTTTATTGAGGACTTATCCACTGAATACTTTCATCATCAGCATACTATCCCTTAAAAGGCCAGCGAGCCTTGCCGAGAAGTCAAAATGGCTCAGCCAACATCTGGTACCTCGACCAACATGGTCACGTACAGTCAACTACAACGCGAGCTCAGCAACAGAATCACGACTCTACAAAGCCTATACGATGTTCTCCAGAACTCGGCTTTCCTCGCGATAGATACAGAGCATGTCGCCATAACGAGCGAAAAGGACCGCGTCCTCCACCAAGTCGGTCTTGCGTATTTCCCGGCACCATCACCTGTACCGGCACCAGCACCGACACCACAGAATTCACCAACGTCGCCCAATGCCGACCGCCCAAATCTTCAAGACTTTTACGCATCGAACCAACTCAAGGGCCTGACTGTCGACATCAACATAGACCAAGACACACAAGACAATCATGTTCGCGCTGGTGGGCATAGGGGCATGCCAGTTCGCCGCTCTCATCGCTTTGGCTTGGAGCGACAAGCTGATCTTGAAGATCTTGAGGCTATCATTCTGCAGTTCATCGAGGGCTGCGACGAGAACAAAAGCCTAGTGATGATCGGGTTTGGGATGGCAGCTGAGTGGATATACTTGTCCACCTGCTTCCCTCGAGCGATGAGCTTATTCTCAGCCTGGGCGGATCTTCGTGATATCGCCAAAGATATAGCGCCTCTTGGGCATATGCCCGGGCTAGTATCTCTGCTCAAGATCTTTCGATATCACTGGCACGATCTTGAGCCTGGTAGAGGAGACCTCGGCGGTGGCGTTGCTGACAACGCTGGAGATGACGCCGTGGCAACTTGCGCTCTGGCCGGGGCTCTTCTCCCTCAAGAAAACCAAGAGAAGCTCAGACTCCGACAAGAATGCGGCCGAATTGCTGGCATTTTCACCAAAAAGAAGGGTTTCCGGAGGCCCAACACCCAGGAACATCCATTCATCGCAACGATCAGTACCCAAGGGCCTCTCCCATACTCTCTCAACACAGGGATAAAACTGGCCCGCCAATTCTTCAACTGCTCGCCCCAGTCTACTGGATTGATTTCAGAAGAGATAGGTTACATCACGTTCAGAGAAAAAGAGGAACTGGATCAATTCATCGCTGCCATGAATAAATGTCCCTTACCGATCGGCGGAACGCTGGTGGTTAAGGATTATGCTCGGGAGCATGGGAGGATTAATCCTGAAAATTGGGAGAGGGATCGGAGGGAGAGACGAGAGCGTAGAGAACGGAGCTCTAAAAGTGTTACATTCGAAGTCAAGGACTTGGAATCTCTGTTTTCCTAAGTCTCGATGTAGTCGATTTGTTTGGCTTGTCAATTGCATTGCTGGGAGTCTATAGCGGCTTTGCAGCAAAACGACACAACGGGGTGGAAGCTACTTATGTGCAGTCATTCACAGTAAATGTCTAGTTTGTATTTAATCAGCTGGGCGAATTCCTAGTGTCTCCATTCTGCTAATCTAGTTTATTAGGCCTCTACACGAGGTGTTTCGTAAGTGCAGTTTTCGCACTGCGGGATATTGCAAGCAGGACAGACGACATACAATGCAACAGACCACACTCCTTCATAACAGCGACACTTTGTTTTTTAATAAAATTTATCAGCGTAAAAATCGACAGGAGGAAGCCAAAAACTCACACAACGCCAAAATTCAGAAGAACTCGATGACTTGGACAGTCGAGGAGCTGGTGACCGAGGCCGTGGAGAGGTTGGCGACTTGGCTCTGATCGGTGTGGATGAATTGGAATAACTCCCAAGACATATGAGTAGGAAGAATAGCACGACTATTAGTAGACATGCAATAAACTCCATTGTCTAGGGAGATAGTAGATGTTCGAGGGAGTAGGATGGTATTGAGGCGTGGGGGTGTCGGCGTTTCAGCTTTTGCCGAGATCACGGGCAAAACAACGCAGTCGGCTGGCAAGAACTGAGGTATATGGTGACGACAGTACTTGAGGACTGGATGTGAAAAAAGGTGTAAAATCCATCGGTAGGCTGTCTGGGCTGAGTTGATGGCTTATGTACTTCCATGCTGACACAGCTGAGAGGGGGGAGAGACACATGATTCGTCTGCAGGAGGGATATTTTCAACCTGAGGCTGACCAGTCTGATGCTATGAAACATCTGATTGTGCATTATTGTTTGACTTGGCTGGTGGTGACTGGTAGTTGTGCAAATATGACTAACTGCCGGCGCTTGCACTGCATTTTTAGTCGTGGTTACCTACGGAGCATCCTCTCATTGTATTGGCTTAGACGTTCACCAGAACGTGGACTGATTAGAATCAGACATGGTAGGGAGATGGAGACTCATAAAAGCGAGGCGAAGGGAAAATGCAAGGAAAGACTGGGAGTGAAGCTTGAGAACTTAGGAGGCTAGCTTTCCTCGGTCGTAAGCTATATCCACGGCACTCAGAGATGAGGGAATGGATAGTATCTAGTTATAGTGATGATCTAGTTGCCTCAGTACTAATGAAATCTATCTCTTCCTTTTACTGTTGATCCAGTGTTACGTGTGACGGTAATAAGAGCGAGCTGGTATTGCCAACCGCCATAGTGCGGCATCTCATTTTCAGCGCGTCAAGCATGCCTCCCCTACATTATTCTATAACTCCAGAATTTTTGGAAAGCCTTTGCATGAATTCAGATAATATCTTGAGCGCCAAGCCTTCGGGCACTTTTTGGGGTCTTAACCCAGGAGATCTGGTCGCCGGTGTCTCCACGACCCACGTGGAGATCCCCGATGTGAGTAATGGATAGGACGATGAAATAGGAGGTGAAACGAGCTCGGGAGAATGACTTAATAGATCCGTGTCTTGGATCAAAGAACATATTGAATTAGTATAAGATATGTCGGTTCGTGTTGAAGATGTCTCGGGTCGAAATACACATTTCACCCTACCTATTCAACCTCAGTTATTTCTCACAATGCAACCCATCATTCTTTACTCTCACCAATATGGACCCAACCCTTGGAAGGTTGCCCTTATCATGGAGGAACTGGAACTCCCATACGAGACCATATTCATCAACTTCACCGAGGTCAAGAAAGAGCCATATCTGTCCCTCTGTCCCAACGGACGCTTGCCCACGATTGAAGACCCAAACACGGATCTGACCCTTTGGGAGTCTGGAGCCATTGTCAACTACATCATTGAACAATACGACAAGGATAATAAGCTCGGCTACACCGACTTTCAGCAGAAGCATCAGATTCAGCAGTGGCTGTTCTTTCAAGTTTCAGGCCAGGCTGCTTACTACGGCCAAGCCTCTTGGTTCACAAAATTCCACCCTGAGAAGGTGCAGAGTGCCATCGACCGCTACGTCAATGAGATTCATAGAGTCAACAGCGTTCTAGAGAGAGCTCTAGATGACAAGGAGTGGCTTGTTGGTGATAAGTGTACGCTTGCGGATCTTTCATTTGTGGCCTGGCAGCGTTGGGCTCCTAGATTTGGAGGAGAGGATCTTTATGAGAAGTTTCCTAAGGTTGGGGCTTGGATGAAGCGAATGGAGGCTAGACCTACGGTTCAGAAGGTCTATGAGGATCAGAACAAGGCTGCTGCGGCGGCGGAGGCAGCGCAGGTTAACCCGGGCCCTGCGCTTCGAAAGGAGGAATAGATGGCGATGGGCGGAGGACAATAGAGGTGCAGATTTAGACTCCATTTATACGCATATAGAACAGTGGAACTACCTCGTTTTCCTAAATTGGCGTCTTTCTTCCGTTCTCAGCAGCCGCCGAGTACAGCCATCACTCATCCTGTCCCCAGGAATGGAAGTCAAATGATCAAAGAGGCGGCTGTTTACCACGCAAGATTCGAGATTATGGAGCCTACCTATTCTGTAGGTGTCAAACCCGCCAAATATCAAGGAGAAGGCCTAAAAAGTAGACATAGCGACAAAGCATCGTCTCGTGGAGCGCAGCTGGATTTCAAAGACTCGATCAAACTTTTTCTATTCTTTTTCCCTAGTTACATACTTTTCCAGCGCCTATCTAGCAAGAAATCCTTCTTGGCCGCACAATGAACATCGTGATTTCAATGTACGAAACAGAAACCATCCTCCAGAAAGGTATCTCTACTTGCAGCAACTCTCTTTCCCGTTGTCCATCGTGTCCAGTCGACAAAAGCAAGAAGACTTGATTTCAATGTCTGCACCCGCAGCAGCGATGACAAGCTGTGTCTGGATGATACGGGCTTCAGATGTGCGCCCAAGGCGGACCAGACACTCGTGGTATCCGTGAAGTGCCCAGATGTTGTTCTGGTGCCTCAGAGCTCGAACCAGCCTATCATCCAGTCCCAAGTCCTCTGCGTAAATCTGTGCTGCTTCTTCAACGTGTCCCTGCTCAAGAAGAAGGGCTGCGTAAGGGTGACGGGCCGGAAGCATCCAGGGCCACGGCTCCGCATACACCAACGAGTCATCTCTCTCGATTGCAAGACGCAGACTTTCGAAAGCTCGCTTGTAGTCTCCACGTCGGTACTCGATTTCTCCGTCCAACATCGCCACGGCGACTTGGAACAAATCGAGAACCTTATTGGGGAAGATGAGTCGTGTCTCAGGAACGCGCTTGAGGGCTTCGTGGAAAAGCTCTCGCTCCCTGTCGGCTTCCTCGACGTTTCCAGTGGCAGCCCACGCGATACCCTTGCCGTAATGTGCTGAGGTTACTGTCACACAGTAGAGCTCCTTGTTCTCTGGAAGGGGAAGCTTCTTGAGTTCCTCCCACATTCCAAAGCGAATGAGAACGTGCACCCTAACCGACTTGAAGTACTCAAGCCAATCCGCCAGCGGGGGAGATTGAACCAAAAGCATGTCCTCGGTGATAGTGGCCTCCATGCGTGCAGTAGCCTCCAAGGCTTCACGAGCTTGGCCTGCCATCATGGCGCCATTGATAAGTGAGTGATAGTTGTGCATGCGGTAAAAGGAGTAGAAGTTCTCTCCGCCCTCTCGCGCATAATACTTGTCGTCGGCGATAGTGGCGGCAAGGTTGGTGTGTAGGGCTCGACGGTAGTCTCCGACGAGGATGTCGATGTGACTTGGCATGTGAGCCATGTGGCCGCCATCAGGTACGAGATTGCGAAGGTGATCGGCGGCCAGAATCCCTCTCTCGGGAGTATTGGACATCTCGACCAGATGAATGTACATGTGGAGAATTCCGGGATGCTTCTTCGCGTCTGGTAGTTCGAGTCCGCGTTCAAGAACATCGTGCACCTCCAGGACGGGTGTGTTCAGGTTGGGCTTTCCACTCATAGCTTCATAGAGCTTCCAGGGCGTCGTGTTCATCAACGCATCAGCCGTGAGTGTGATAACGTCCAAGTCATCCTTACCAAGGCGACGATGAACCTGCCTCATGGCATCGGCGTACGCCAGAACAGCGGGTGTGAAATCTTTGGGTGGCTCGGTGCTCGGAAATCGATGCTGAAGGGCCTCGATGAGACCCTGCTCCGCGGGAGTGGCAACAGAGGAAAGCTCCTTGGCCTTTCGAGAATAGTCGTAGCACTTCTTTAGAGAAACTTTCAGGTCCCTTTCGTCAAAGGCCATCCAGACTTTGTTGTAGTTGGGTCCCGAAGAAAAGGCGGCACCCCAATAACCCATGGCGCATTCTGGGTCATGCTTGATGACTTGCTCAAAGCAGGCAGCTGCTTCTCTGTGGTTGAAGGAGTATACCCAGATGAGTCCTCGGTTGAACCATTCCTGGGCGTCTTGGTTGTTGGTGGTGATTTGCCTTGTGTGAGGGCCGAGGTCATAATAGGGGGCGTTGGCGGGAATATTTCCAGCCGTTTCCAAAGTGAGGGCCATGGTGAAAGTCACAACAAAAAGCACAACGAATAAAAGATCGATGAATTTGGCTTTGCTTTTAGCGCCTCTTGCAAGCTCTAGTTAGTAGGGATGTTGAAGTCTATCTATAAATCTAGGTCTAGGAACATCGGTAGAACATGTCCCGCATCTCTAGAGGCAAGACTCGGGCGTCTTTGTCTTTACAGCCGACTCTCTGACTCAAGAATTCCGGCGAGAATCATGATAAATCTAGGCCTGTTTCAGCATGTGGAGAGGCGCTTCATGCATTGACGCACTTGGGTGGCGACTCGGGGGAATTACACAATAGTCCCGTTCCGATCGGGATAGCTTCCGTACATGTCCATTGGTGGGGGTTGTGTTCATTTTCTTAATAGAATGACCGCCAGTAGCGATGTTGGAGGCAGAGCAAATAAATATTGAGAAGGTGGCAAACGCCATTTGCCCTGTTCTCACTGGTTGCCATTGATGATCCCACTCCCCTCAGTGGTGCCCTCCTCATCCTGCGATTGAGAATTCCAGAGGCCTCTAGCATAATAGACGATCCGTAGAATTTGAAAATAATCCTTCAATCTCAGTGTTTGTATTCGTTATATTGCGAGGTACGTTCACTTGTGATGCAAGTCACAAACAAATAAACGATCGTGCAAATCTCTATCATGCCTCCTCATGTCGGGACTTATTTCTAGTCATCGTCCGTGTCTGACGAATCCTCCATCAAAGGAGGGAACTGAAGTCGCCGACCAAGGAAATTAGGCGGAAGTCTTTAGAAGTTAGCACACCAATTCACAAACAACATCATGGTCACTTACCCTCGGCAAAACCAACAGAAACGGGTGGATTCATGCCACAACTTCTTCATCGTATCTTCAGCCTTCCCCTGCTCAACCAAGTTACGTCCCAACGCCCATTGAACCTCTGAAGTTTCAATTCCCCTTTCTCTCCCTTCATTCCATGCCTTGATTACTGCTGCTTTATGCGCCATCACGCTCAGGGGCCCGCAGAGACCACCTTTCATCTTGCGCTGCTCCGTCACATCCTCAAAAGGACCGTTTTCTGAAAAGAGTCTTTCTCGCCTCTCCTCATCCTCTTTCGGGTTTAGGAGGATGGTAGGTTCTACCGTGCCTAGATCGTCGAGCTCTGAACATTCATAGTTGCGGTCGAGAATGACAGAGTCAATCCATCCTAGCAGCTTGTCTTGATCCCTCAGGCGCCATTCTTCATCGTCGTGGTGCCCACAACATTCGAGGCCCTCCGCGCAGGGCCAACATCCTGATTTGCCCTTGGGATGAAGAGCGTGGAACATGCGCAACGGGAGATTCCAAACGTAAATGGTGTGTTCGGGACATGTTTCCTTTATGCTCTTGTCTCGCCGTTTCAGTTTTCTCTCTTTGCATTCCTGACAAGGCTCAGGTACTTTGGGAAAAGGGGTGTAGGCTGAGGCAATGTCAAGGCCTGTGAGGTAGTCGTACTGTCTAGGCGGCGGCGGTTCCCTCATATACGCCCAAATCATTTCTCGAATTTCAGTAGGTATGGCGGCTCTGAAGAGGATCCCTGCCAAAAGATAGCGTCCCTGTTTGGTTATAGAGGGTTTTGAGATTTGACGCGCATCGAGGATGAACTGTCGTGATCTTCGAAGAACAGGAACTGAGTGAAGAGATTCTTCGCCAGCATCCTTGCTAAGTGTGCGATAGATCCGGCCTGAGGAAATAGGACCGTCGGTTCCTATGCATTTCCAAAGGTGATTCTCAGTGTTCTCGGCATCAATGTCGGGGGTTTTTGCGCGGATCTTCCAGACTGGTTCATCTTTATGCTCCGCCCGAAGCCATTGCCGACCCTTTCCACCTGCTACCTTGAGCTCCTCCGGTGACAGCGCTTGTACAAGGTCTAGATATCTGGCAGGATCGATGGCTGACTCTTCTGAGCGCTGGACCGGGCACTCAGAAAAGACCCAATGGAACTGTTCGAGGTTATCCTTGATCCATATCCTCTTCAGGGGCTCGAGCAACCCATCGTCCAGCTCGATGCAAAACTCATTTAAAAATGCTGAGGCTGCTCGGGCTTTGCTCTCGCTAAACCTCAAGTTTAGAGATTTATCGTGAATAAGTGCGCTCGAGAGGTATAGGAACATGCGCGCAGCCAGGAAGTCGCCCATAGGAAGCCCAGCGAGTGCCTCTATCGGTTCAAAGAAGCTGTGATATGCCTCGATAATAGTCTTGTTCGGGGCGGGAGGATGTCCTCTTCGTCCTGCGAGCCGGACGATTGAATTATACAACCTCAACAGTAGGGCTTTGATCGTTATATGATCGCCATCCTGCTGGTTTCGCGAGCGAGCTAATTGTTGAATCTCATTGGCTAGCTCGGAATTGGAGATGGCCAAGCTCTTGAAGAGCTTCTTGTCTGCTTCCATTACCATAATTTCTTTTGCAGTTTTAGGGCATCGTTTAAATCATCTTTGTGTGTTTTTGGGTGTACGTGTGAGTAACTGAGTGTGACTCATGAGAATAGTGCTGAATCCTCGTCAAAGTGACGAAAGACAGGGCAACCACTCAGACGGATCATCTTTCGGCCGATGTAAGGTGTCAAGGTCATATCATCTCTATTCTGCCCTACATAAACGCGATTTTCAACACGGGGAAATGGGATCTCGAAAAATATAGAGATGACTTAACTATACCTGGCTTGCTCTAATAAGCAGGCTATGTAGAATGTGGTACACATCACACCACTTTCCATCGGGGTGTCATGTTTGCGCAGTGTCTGAACTATATAAGTTACGACGAAGAAGAATAAACAAAATACAATGAATCGAGTTATAAAATTTCCTTTCTTATCCACTGGATGACTATCTCGGCGGTTAAGACACTTTTGTCGCTATCTAAGTAGAGGGAATAATCCTCTCCACCGTCACCAGGCCTAAGGCTTCTAGACCTAGACTAGCTAGTTAGTATGAATCACATTACAGGAGGCAATAATAGACAGCTATGACAAAGCGAACCGAACAAGAGACCTAGCACATTGGAGGACGTGTTATACGAGACGAGGGAAAGTGAAGATGTGACTCTGAACGTGAAGGACCCAAGTCGACTGACTGACTGACTTGAGCCTATCGACCGCGCAAGCAGTCACACTCGGGTCAATACGAGGCAGGGAGATGCCGGTAGTTAGGCCGACCGTTACTAGAGATGAACTGTAAGCATTGCTGCAGCTTGCAGCGCGGGGTGAAGATAGCTCACCCAATGAACACGTCACAACATGGCAAATGCCAGTATAGAATGATCTGATCGAGTAATCAGGTAGCCACTTCTCGAGAAAAGACAGGGCTTTGTTGCTGTCTAAAGTCGCGTCCAGGGCTGTGTTGTTAGGCCGCCCATGTGAGTTGAGGGTGAAGGAATCAGGGTAATGGCCAGAGAAGGGAACATGCGGTTAACATCATTACCTGTTCGCAATACCGTAAGCCAGATGAACCCGTACGTGATAATAACTAGAATAGTAGCAAAAAATGCAGAAGACGTATCGGCATCCTGACAAGTGGCTCGGAGACGAGGAGGTTCTCACCCCCGCACGTAAAGGATGCTCAGCTCACACATATCCAATATGTTAGGCGCCACGCTGTAGATCTCCTATGGTTTTTTTGCGTCTTTGGTGGTAGAATAATGTTTTCTATGTACTAGGACAGTACAAATAGTGCATTAGTACGTACCTACCTGCCATGATTAAGGGGAGGACAAGGGGCAGGATAAAAAAGATTCGCAAGGCCACATAATACGAGCCCACCTTGGGAATAGCCCTTTGACTTGCATAGAAATGGTCTCTTGAGAAATCCAAGTCCTATTTCAAAACACACAAACTCGAGGGCGCTCCTTGAGACTATTGATAACGTACAGTATCATGGCTGGCTGATTTGGGTCAAAGCTCGACAAGGCGATAGAACCGAAAACACGGGTTACGAAGGTGTCCGGCACTCCCGGAAGGACAGCGAGGGCGGTGCCGTAGATATTTATTCTTGATGGATATATAAGCTGCCTACAGCCAAGATAAATCTCCTCAGCTATCAAGATAGTTCTACAAATACAAACCCCAAGCAACATCCCATCATATTCTGGATCCCTTCTCCATTCACCGACGTCAATATCAAACAACATGTCCTCCCACTATACCAACTCCCACTTATATGAAGTTGGACTAACTGTCAGCAGACCAGAGTGTACTATGTGGCCAAAGGGGGAAATCTTCATGAGGTAATGTGATAATTCCCTACCTTATAGCAAACACTAACAAAATCATAGCGCATCAACCGCAGCTCTTTCTCGCCCACGGTCAAGGATGACTTTGACACTCCACTCCGAAAGCCTGAAGAGTTGATCCCACCCACGCCAGGATGGAAGTTGACGCCGATCCTCACCACTGAGAACGAGAACGAGACAAGTGACAAGACCGGGTTCCCTGATATTCAGCCCCTTGCGGAGACGAAGTTGACCACCGTCCGCTCAGGAGACGGAAAGATTCATGTCTTTTACCAAGCCCTTGATAACTCGATCCTTGAAGCCATCTTCGACCCTGACAAGGGCTGGATTGCTGAGAAGAGCGTCGTAGTCGCCTCCGGAGCCAAATTCGGCACTCCCTTGGCGGCCATCTCGGGAGGTTGGGCTGAAGTGAGGCTGTTTTTCGTCGATACGAACGGCGTGCTGTCGTATGTCTACGCAGATGATCACACTCGCTGGGTTCAACGTTAGTGAAATCACCATTCATATGCTACTGTCATTCTCATGGCTTCATGAAAGAACTTCAAGCTAACCTTGGTCTTTTTGCAGAGGAGCTTCCATCCTACAAGCTCCCTCCCACCGCCATGCTCGCGGCAGTTGCTTGGAACCATGTATCCCCCTTCTTCGGGATCCATGTCTACACCACAGATGATCGTGATCAGTTGCACGAGTTCTCTTACAACCGTAACTCTGGCGGTTGGGCCTCTGACTCCCAGTCTGTGAGCAAGCCCAACCCTGGGGGCCTACATGTTGGTTTCCAAGGGTCTGCAGCCCTGTCCGCCGTTATAGCTGTGCTTGTGGAGGGTGAATGGAAGACCAAGGTCTACTTTCATCCACGACGCACCATTCTGGAATGGGATGTTTGCGCCAAGGCACCGCCGAGCGTGGGTATTCACAAGCCAAGCCAGGAAGGTGAGATAAAGCGTGCGATCGAAGGAGAAACGCGCCTGAAAATTGCTGAGGAGGAAGAGCGGAAGAGGATTGAAGAGGAAGCAAAGAAAAGAGCTGAGGAGGAGGCGAGAAAGAAGGTGGAGGAGGAAGAAACTAAGAGGAAGGATGAAGAAGAGGAGGAGCATAGAAAGGTAGAGGCCGAAGAGACACGGAAACAAGATGAGGAAAAGGAAGCGCAGAAGAGAGTGCAGGAGGAACTACAGCAGTACAGAAACATCCATGTGGGCGGTAAGTTCAGTGTGAGGGATAACCCGGAGATGGACAAGATCTTCAAGGAGGCAACTCAGTGCAACGCCGGGTACGACTGGCTCAGGACCAACGACGGTTGGAGATGCTCAGGTGGTGGTCACTTTCTCACTAATGACCAGTTTGAGACGCTCAGCCGGGGTGGTTAGAAGGCCGTTGGAGATTCTTCATGGATTATGATTAGTCGATGGAGCTGTTCAGAATTTCACTTTTATTTCTACTATGAACAACAAGGTGATTCAGATGATCGTGGCCTGACCAACATCAGCTGCTCCCTACCTATATCAAATCACCTACATCCTCGTCAGAGCACTCTTGACCAAAGTGCTGTAGGATGCCCTCTGGTGCCTTCAGGACGTGACTAGGTGATAGATCCAACTCGTCTATCATCTGCAGTCTATCAAAGACAACCTGTGTAAGTCCTACGAAACGGGGCTCAGAGCGCATGGCCACCGATCCGGGATTACTTGACATCTTTTGCACCGTGACCAACGCCTCGCCCTCGACAGAAACATCAGGGAGTTGATTAAAGTCGATGGTTTGCACGTCTTGGGCTTTCGATGGAACCCAATCCTGGATTACCTTGCACCGGGGAATGAACTGGATCCCGCCCTGATCATCATCATCATCATCATCATCTGGTTGTGCAATGTTGGCCAAGCATATAGCGACAAATCTAGCAGGCCTTACGTGGCGCATCTTGAAGACAACCACTGCGCCGTAGATGTCGCCGCTGCCTACTTTCTCTCCGTTTCCCTGTATTGGGTGCGGCGTCACAAGTGGCAGGAGAGGCGGTTTTTCTGCTGACCATGCGGCGTCTAATACGCCGTCGCTTGGAAAGATGCCATAAAGGCGATAATTAGCAGTCCCTCGGGGGAAGCATAACAGAAACGGAGTTCCAGCTTCGCCAAGGCGCCAAGGCGGAACAAATAGAACAGTCGCATAAGGCTTCTTGATAAGAATGCTTCTGTGCAAACTCGTTGATAGTGGATCGATATATTCCGAAATTGGTGGCGCAGCAGACTTCACATATGATCCCGCCGCTTCCCAGAAGAGGGAAGGCTCTGATGGATGAATATGCGGTTCTTTCGTGGTGTCCTCTTTCTGGTCCACCCCCAATGCACTCTGCTTTCGAACCAGCTTCACTGGGAAGAAAGTTTGAGGCCAAAGCAGTCGCGAATACTGCTGCAATCGCTCAGGGCCCTTCTGAGGCAAGGGTATCTATATTCTGGAGACAGAACGGGTAGCTTGGGTGCTAGCCGTCTCAAGGTCCCAGCAATCAAGAACACCAAACACAAAGTGCGGCACTAGAGTGGGCACGATGGGCAGAGTGATCTGTAAGCCCGTGTTGGTCAGATGGAACGGATACGAGTGATCCGCAGGGATATAATGGTTTTGTAGCTGCGGCGAGCTGCTGACGACCACAGACTGCGAGTCGCAGAACTCCATAGGTGACCGAGGGAGAAAGTCGACGTATCGCAGTTGAGAAGCGAAGAAGCTGTGGTCGGCGTACTTGTGGATGATTTCTCCAAGAAGTCTGGTGGAGGCTTCGTGGCCCTCTCCATAAACGAGCGGCATGGTGATGTCAAAGAGTCCAAGCAGCGAGTATGCCTGGTCCTCGATGCGCGTCGTCGAGCGGCGAGATGCCCATGCCAGCCTCTGAGCCACGCTGTGCCTCCTCAGCGGGTGGGACTTGGAGAGCCTGCCCTTGAGGAGGCATGACCACGCGATACCTGTGATCTCAGATATGCAGAGTGCCAGTTCTGACTTTGTAGCTATCAACATCTAGTCGTTGGAGAAGAAGTTGATATTTGGCGATGCAATTAGCTCCTGGATGGTCCAGCCTCTAGTAAACCATCTTGCGCCTCTAAAGACACTGTCTTTTTCGATGCACTGATCCAGGGTCATGGCCGGCACGTCCTCCAAGTACACATAGCAGATGGTGGACCTTCGATACCACTTGAACATGGAGTTGATGGCCTCTGAGAGTTCCGCCGAGCTGGTCTTATCGATGCAGTTGGTATCCACCCAGACGTCATCGAGTTTATCCTTGACAGCCTGGGTGCAAGCCCATATGATCTTCTGGAAACCGGGTTTGAAGCGACGGTTTTTGCGGTCGGCCCAGTCCTGCAGCGACACTTCGCCATCACCCCAGGTGTGCGACAGGATAGCATATTCAGGTATGGAGATGTCGAAGAATTCCTCAACCTCCAGGGTTGTGGTATTGATGAGTCGCATGTTGCCTTGAAGGTAGAACAGTAAGGTTGTGGTAGCTGTCGCCGAAGATAGCGTCGTCTTCTTTTTTCAAGCAAACCAGTACTACACCTCAGTGGAGAGGAGTTAATCCGGATCGAAAACGAATGCCTGTTGGTTCATGTTGGAGGGGCCAATGAATGTGGCATAATCCGTCCTGCAGGCTGAGCCCTCGACGTCCGTAGCCGTAGGGGCTTTGGCTGCTGAATTAGGCAGCCGCTTGGGGGCCTTCGTGGCTGGCTATTCGGCAGGCCTTATCGAGGCTCGTTACAGGGCCAACTAGCCTCGTACAGAAAGTCTTGACGCCTTGGCTGCAGTATTTGCTTGTATTCGTATCAGGCTTTGAGGCTCTTGCAAGGAAGGTCGGGCTTGTCGCGGCCCATGATGAGGAGCCTCTTTGGGCTCTGACGGAAAGTCTCGAGGAGCTGTAGAGGCTTGAACTTGGGCCGGCGATCAATAGAATTTGAGATCAAGGAGCTGTGGTTGATAGATAGATGACTGTTACGGAGCCAGGAATACATTCTACTACGATGATTTCCACGCCGTGCAGGACTAGCTACAATTGCTGGATAACAAGAAAGAAGGAATGAGGTTATAGCTTAAAGAGGAGGAGTGGAAGAGGAAGAGACTAAACGTTCATTCTGGGCACGGTTGGTGGCTTACTGACGAGGCAATTTCCATAGATCCAGGCTTCCATTGATCATGGGGGATCAGGAGTCCAAACTATAATAGAACCTTCCTTTCCCTCTTGCCCCCGCTCATAGCTTCTTTTTTCACCAAAGAGCTGTTTAAATCTCTGAGCCATCATGTCCGATCCCACAAACTTACAGCCCATGAAGGCAAACAAAATCATCTTGGCCCAAGGAATCCGATTCCCATGGCGGCTCCTCCAAGGTTTCAGCACACGGGCTAGCAGCTGCGGAGGATCCCGCGTGCAAACAATAGCGTAAAAGACCATAAAGGGGAACTGGAAGAAGGGATTGACACCAAGTTTCAACCCCGTGAGCAACAAGTACTCGAGAACCATGGTACCAATGCGAGGAGCGGTGAGAATAAACAACATGGCCCTCTGGCTCCCCCTGGAACCCTCGAAGCGCTTCTGGATGCATGATTGAATGTCCAGTGTGAGTCTCCTGAAGTTATTGAACCGAAAGTTGATGTCGACACAGAGGACCTTTTTTCCAAAACAGTCCTGGGTTTCGGTGCTTGTGTAGTATATACCAGTAGCTGTGCGTATGGCGGAGGAAAGCTTGAGATCATGTTCCCCAAATGATTGAGCTAACCGACTCAATAGTTGAGTAGGATCCCGGTCATGATTTTCTAACTTTAGGCTGTCAAGTCGATGATTCTCCCAGCGATCTATAGTCAATTCATCTACGCCATCCAGTTTGACCAAGCAAGTCACTGACAATGGCCCCTCCCGATATCGCTTCATTCTTGTCGCAACAAGAAGAACGAATGATGGCTTGGACGTTGACGAGTCGCCTAGTAGAACGGCGGCCACATGCCATGAATTAAAAGGAGACTCGCAGTTGTCCTCGATGATTAGCCGTAAATAGGGACCTGGATTCCCACTCCGGCACCAGGTGCGGATGATCTTCAACTCCTTGGGGATGTTCCGTACGATGGCCGTATACCCATGCACCTCCTTCCCACCGTCATCAATCTTGTAGTCACCGGACTGAAGCGCATAGAGCACAGATGGCCGGGAATCCAGTAACAACCGGTAATTCGCCAGCCTCAGCGGCAGCCTAGCCCGCACGTAAATCCCTTCGTCATTTCGTTTCAGACACAGGGCCACGACCGAGGCTGGCGCGCACTTGTCTTGACACTGGAGGAAGGCGTATGGTGTAACACCACTGCTGTACCCCAGCGGAAGCTCGAGCCGCAACCCTTTGTTCGTCAGGGACCAAGGAGGAGTCAGCATGCCGAGATTGACTCGTGTGATATTCCCGCAGGTTACAAACGCCGACGGGGAGGTCGCGAGAAGCCCGGCGAAGCCAAGATCATAGCGGGAGCTAGCAAACCAACTCGACCCGTCCCCCTCGAGTTCTTCTATTTGGAGTCCGTCGAAATTCCAGGCCAGCAAAGACTGGTCATCCGAAGACATTAGAATCTGCTCTTGAAGCCGGATAAACGCCTTGGGCCCCTCGCCGTAGAGCAGTGGCATATTAATGCCGAAGATACCAAGTAAACAGTAAGCCGTGTCTTCAATACGAGTTGTTTCCCGTCTTGACGCCCAGCTCATTCGCTGTGCAATGCTTGCCGAGTCCAGCCTGGCCCGCTCCGAGTCACCCCAGGCCTCGGCAGTGTGCAAAAACCGTTCTTCGACACCCGTGATGCTGCTGACTAGACCAGCTAATGCGTCCCGCGTCTCAAAGACTTTCCAATCGGCGAAGAGAAATATGAGTTTTGAAGGGGCAAGAAGTTCCTGTAGGGTCCAACCTCGAGTGAACCATCGGCTTCTGCGAAAAGCAGCTTCCTGCCCCCGACCAAGGCCTGAAGGAACGTCGACCAAGTATGTATAGCATACTTCTGAGTTTTGATACCACCTCATCATAGAGTTGATCGCTTCAGAGAGCTCGGCGCTACTGGCCTTGTCAATGCAGCACGTATCGACCCAAAGGTATTCGAGCTCGTCGTGTAGAGCCAACTCGGCAGCTTTTCGTATTTTCACCCATCCCCATTTCCCTCGAGCTTCCTGAGCCTGGAACTCCTTCAAGGTCACTTCCTGACCTTCGCACCAGGTATGTGAGAGGATCGCATATTTGGGTATTTGTTTCCCGTCAAAGTTCTCAAGGCGATGGGTCGTGGTGTTAATAAGGCGCATCTCAATCCCCTAACAATAGCTAGAAGAGCTGTTGATAAAAAACAAAACAAAAAGAAAATAATGCCAAAATGCACTAAAATAAGATACTGGTCTAAAATTAAAACTATTTAGTAATTGATAAAGAGAGAGGGTTAAAATTAAAGGAGAGGTGGCAGCTGAAAGCGGGTTTAAATTTTTCAGCTGAAAACACTCGGATGTAAGAATATCCTAGGGGTTAGGTAGATATCAGGCAGTAATACTAACCCTATTTTAGTACCTTGCGCCAAGGCCTAAACTACCTTAACGATGGGTAATTTTTAACATATGTATTACTATAAAGTTAGATAAACCTTTGCTTATAGATCCTTATAATGGCTACCCCCAGAGACAGGATCGCTTTTTTCAAAAAAATCAATGCTGTACGACAGCGGAAAGCGGATACTTCGAGTCGACAGCGAATAGAGATGGTCCAATGCGTGTGGCGTAATCTGTCTTGCAAGAGCGGCTGAGCCCTCGACGCTCGCAGCGGTTGAAAATTGCAGCTCATTGGTAGCAATTGTATTTTCAGACAAATGAAGGAAGTGCAAGGCAGAATCGTGCTTCCCATGTTGATGCCCAAAACCTAAAGTTCAGAGAGCCACAACTCTTGTTCCATTTCTTTCTCAACAACCTCACATCAACCGAGGTTCGGAGTCGGCCATGGCTGAAGTCATTGTCGGCTTTGTCTCTGCCGGGGTGGGCATCGCCGCTTTCGCGATCCAGATTTCGAAAAGCATCGACACGCTACGTCAAATGCGACTGAAAGCTGGCGAGGCTCGCGAGGATCTGACGACTCTGCTCGCGATGCTTGAGATTCTCCACCAGGCAGTATCTTTGTTGAAGGCTTGGGAAGGATATCAACTTGTCGACGGCATAATCCAGCATGTGCAAAAACGATACGACAAGATCGAACCGACCCTTCGAGATCTCCTAGAGAAATATCAAGAGAAAGGAGATGGCCATGGTCGTCCCTGGAAGAAGATCCTGGCTCGGCACCCGAAACAACAGATCAGGGATCTGAGAGAGGATATCAACGATCTCATCAACATTCTGAACCTGTAGCTGTTCCGCCCATCATTTTTTCTAGCTCCTACTAACCTGACTTCACAGGGCGTTCATGGCCGCACAATTCCAGAGTCCCAGCGTCCAAGAACTCACACCAACCACCAACAAAGATTCCGATCCATCGCAAGCACAAGAGGGAGATTCTCATCAGCTAGAGCACGAAGAAGACACCGACAACAAAACATCATCCACCAGCACGGTGACTAATCCAAGCTCAAATTCGCATCAAGAACATCACATCACGTTATCTACAACAAGCGCACGTTCAAATACTCGCGGGTCACGAAGACATGCCTGTTCATGCTACCTTACTGGCGCTTCCGGCCGTTTCTGGTTCCTACAATACACACCGCTCTCCATGTTGACCGGGAATGGGGGCTCGGGGTGCAGTTGTGCTGGTCTGCGCCTACGACTAGCTCTGTCAAAGTACGGAGTCCCAATAGCCATAGTTGCCGGGATCGGGTTCATGGTTGATGGGTCAGGGCTTGAACTCCGGCCTGCTCTCAGAGTGGAGAGAATCGTCAAATACACGTCCCCAGGATTCGAGACTATATGGCGCCTCGAAAACAACTTGATTTCGCTCGCCGAAGCTCGCCAAAGATTTATTGAACTGTATCGATCCGACAGTTCTCTCAGATATCATAAGGATCCTGCTGGAAACAGCTATATTCAAGTGAGATACAGCTTGCTACTGGTTCGCTGCTCAACTCACTGACTGCCTGATGAAGACGCTTTTGAAGGAGCCTTGGGGGGACGGGTCAGATGACCAGATTTCCCTGTTTCACATGCTCGTCACCGATTGCCAGATGACGCTTGCGGAAGAAGATGAAACGTGAGTTTGTACTGGGTAGAGTTTCCGCAGTTAGCTAACGATGAATTCAAATATAGCCTCCCCACTCACTTCGAATCGTGGATTGAAGAGGGTGGCCACCTTGCTCTACTTGACCTCGTCCTAGAATCTGGGTTTGACGCCAGCGCCATTCATGCAACGCTTTCTGATATATGGCCTGATGCAATTTTATACGATTGGCCTGTATCGCAAGGTTTTCCTGATCCATTCTTTATAGAGTTTGTTGGGACGATTTTGAGATATAGTCCGAGTAAGTCCCCCTTATTTGTTCCAAGTCGACAGAAACTCATACCACCAGGCTATTCAGGGTCCACGAACCTACACAACGTGCTTCTCAATGGGTCATTTGAGTCCGCCGCTAGCTGGTTGCATCGATCGCAACCACTGGAGACCAATGTCAACTTCTTTGGCCAAACTCCATTGCACATTGCAACAACTCGTCCAGAACTATGTCGTCTAGTGTTAGATGCAGGACACAGCATCGACGTTACTGACAGGGGTGGAGTTACGCCACTGATGTACGCCGCGGCTATGGGCCAAACCGAAGTTACAAAGTTACTCATCTCAAGAGGCGCTAATCCTACTCTACAAACACCGATAGGAGACACAACGTTTCTGGAGTACGCTCTCCTTGGCAATCACAGGCATCTGGCTCTGGATGCCCTCCTGGCTATACAGTCCAATATCGAACCGAGTGTTTTCCAAGTTCTTGTCCGGCGGGTTATAATCAAGGCTTTTGAGAGGAGTCGTATCGTTTCAACGAGGGAGCTCCCTTTTCTCTACAAGATCGTTCAGCTTTCCGATGACGTCAATTTTACGTTCGAGGACAGTTTCAGACTCTCCAGAGATAACAACTTGATGCATTACGCTTGCACCCTTGAAATCGCATCCACTCTTGTCCAATGCGGCTTCAACGGCTTCAACCAGAAGAACAGTGAGGGAAAGCTAGCAATCAACTCCCTAGCGCGATACCACAACGCGTCCCTCATCCAATTTTGCCTTGAACATGGCACGGATGTATGCAACGTGAGCCAGGCTGGACGGACCATCTTCTTTGACCTTCTCCCAGAATTGAATTGTTTTAACCTGGCCACCTGGGATATCATCGACTCTATCAAACTTTGCTTGAGGGCTGGTACCGACCCTTTCGTCACGGACGATTGCATATGCCCATGCTCCCCTAACGGCTGTCATGTAGCCTCCATTTTCATGCTCGAATTCGATTCTTGCTGGTTTCTTCACAGAATGCCTGGCCCAGTGTGGGCTTTTGAATTCATATGCCTCCTTGAGGAACACCGCGGTACTGAAGCAGCAGAACAAATGCTCCTATCACTTCTCCGAAGAGCTGAATGCGACGCGCCACATATTTCCGTTGCCCACGTTTGTTGCCATCGCGGCGATGGCATCGGGCGGAAACTTTGGAAGGCTAGCCTGCCGCGGCTTCAAAACGAGGATGTTGAAGAAATACTGGATGAGGAGAAAGAGTTCATCGCGACTCTAGAGGCGGATATGAAGAGATATGCGTCTTTGGATATGTCAAAACTTCGAGCCGAGTTTATGGTTCATTTGAAAGGGAAATACGACAACTACATTGAAAGGACGAAGCGGGAAAGAAAGAGATATCACACGAACCCGGAATCCCAAGATCTGGTAAGCAGCAGTCCGCAGCCCATAACCCTGCCTTTAATGGGAGCTGACGCCCGGTGTAGTTGACATATGAAGTCGACCATGAAACCGATCAATTCAAAACTTTCTGGGCTCCTCGGCCAGGACCGCACTCAATCCCCCATCTAATAGCAAAGTACGGCTTCTGGCTACAGCATGAGCATTTGAGGGCAGATAAACCATTCGCTCAGGACTTTCACAAAGCTGGCTGGTTTGAGAGACGGATCTCTTGGCTTCTTGAATTCATGGACGTCATGGAGGTGACGGTAGAGGTGTTAGAGAAGAGCATGGGAAGCATATCTGTCACGAAGACGCGGACCGAGAAGATTGACCGCAGGAAAACGGTCAAGTCTTTCTTGGAAGTGATAAAAAAGGCGAGGAACAAAGACCAAGGGCGGGAAGCTGGATGATAGCCTGGCTAAGCCAAGAGACCCGCATGCTTGGCGCCAGGTCATGTAGGGCTCCGTTCCTCTCCTCTTCTTTATGCGCATTGCTTGTATTTCATGACTCTTAGGGAGGCAACTCTGTCAACTACCTTTGTTCAAAATTACGCATGGCCTCCGATTTCGTGGGGCGGCAGCGAGGTGGATGGTGCACGGATGAGAAGTTTCCATGATCAGGCTTGGCCGGGCCGGCTTCCATGCCCACAAATGACTTATTCTATTCTAGGCGCGGCTAGGAGAGCAATGAGCCTTTGGAATCTTAAACGCGAGGAAGGTCCCTGTCCGTGGCTGATGGTCCCTTTGTGAGACATAGTGGCCAACAGCGGTCATGAATCCTCGTCGGGGTGTACTCTAATTGGCTGGCAAACTCACAAGGTCCGCGGCCCCTAGTCTCATCCAGCGCTTAAGTGGCGCACGTGGTGGTTCGTCACAACGAAGCTGCAATCTGATTGGCGGATCATTAATCTACGACAGGGTCTTCAACACCAGGTCGTCCTACACTTCCCGTTATAGAAGATCGAGGCTGTCTGAGCCTCAATTTGACGACTTTGAAACTTTAAGACGCGCTCAGACATTTGATACCCATGATATGCGTCAATTTCTTCTTGCCGCCCTCGTTGGGTGCTCTGGTGGCCCGTTTCCAGGCTCCAGTTATAGGGTTAAATACCTTGTTCCCTTCTCCAGCACATGGTTTGTCTAGGTACTTTGCAAGTCTCCTTTGAACATTCAAATTTTCTTTCAACTTTGCTATTTTAGTTTCTTTATCATGCTGCATCCAAAGAATGCACTTATCCTCACGACGTTGGTCTTGTTGGGAAACGCCCAAGACGTGGACCATACCATCGTTGGCTGTGAGGCAGTCTCATGTCCCATGGACGACTTTGACCCTCACTGCACACTCACCAACATAACATTTGAGAATATCGGTCTTACCCGTATCCCCGATGTCTCAGAGTCCCTTGACTACTTTTCCATCGTCAAGGGTGTTAACATTTCCGGTCGTGGTGCCGACGACTTCACCTCGGTCTACTATCTCGGCACACCGGAGGATGTGTCGCTAGATGAGGTGCACGGCTGTGCCGTCATCTTCCATGATCCTCCCCAAGACACATTTGACGAGTTTGGCTCGCACGACTGTGCCGAAGTCATGGGCCAGCGATGCGTGGATGCCATCCAAGATCGCGCCTCCAAGGTTGCCGAAGGGAAGTCAGAGGATGTTTGCAAGGCTCTCCATGAGGACCTCCTAAAGAACGACATTGATGCGTGCGAAAACCTCACTGGGGGCGGCAAGGGTATTGGCCGAATCTCTATCAAGGATCTCTCTAAGCTCGAAAACATTCAAGGCACTCGGAATTCGACCAGCGACTGTTGGCCAATCCTGCCCAAGTCAGCCAACCTGGCAGAAATATTTACCGAATTCGTTGAGTTTGAAGTAAGTAGCGATACCTCTCTCCTGGAATGCACTAAGAAACTAACTAACTGTTTATGACAACAGGGAGGTCTCAACGCATCAACTGCCTACCCTGAGCTGAATAGGATCACCCCGCTGCTCACGCTATTTGTCAAGGGCAGCGGCAAGGACAGTATCGTGAACGAGACTGTCTCACGCCTGAGCTGTATCAAGATTAACAGTACTCAGACTCTGGGCCCGGTAGTGGGTGAAAACGCTGCATCTTTGTCTAGGGTGAGCGCGTTGGCTGCTGCTGGTGCATCTGCTTTATTCATGGCGATGCTATAGATTAGATTAACATAGCCTTAGAAGGCCAACTGGTAATATCAGTTTTATTGGATACTATTATACATGTAAATTTCTCACATATAGTGAAATAGGTTGTTTAGGCGAATCATAAACATTCCACTATGAACCGGTTAGAAACATGTGCTGCGTAAAACTGCATCACAGCGCAAAGTCGTTTTGTGACGATACGTAGCTCTGTTAAAACTCGGCTAGAGCGCCGGGGGGTAATGGCTGAATTTTCGTGTGTATTGTTATTCGCAACATTTCCGACTATATAGGCTCTCATAAGGACCATCGCTCTGTTATCATGCGGCAACAAGGTGGAAGCAAGAAGAGATTGTGTGGGGCATAATCGAGATTTGACAGGCTCGAGTATTGCGGATCAATTCCGCCTCTCGAACACGATTGGTTGATCTCACGCCCGCCCGTTTTTAGTAGAATAAGGCTGTTTCAACCTCATTATCAACCCTTGGTCCTGTGAAACGCGCTCTGTTGAATAGATTGATCTAATACTCCGTATTTAGTGCTTGTAATAGTCAAACCGAAAGGCAGGCATGAGCATGCATCGGGCGTCTAATTGTAGACATTTACTAATAAAGCCGTGGCAGGCACGCACACGGTAGTATTACACTCTCAGTTGACCTTGATCAGCTACGGAGGTAGGCATCGTGGTGGGGCAGTGAGGGGAAAGCACGCCTGCAAGTGCGGCTGGACGTTACCAGGGCGCCAGGGCAGCTGAACTTACCCCACACACTTTGGCCAGATCAAATCGTTCTGAGGGGAACTGGTCCGCCCCGTGGTGATCTACGTGCGAGGTATTGAAAGGTGACCCAATAAATGACCTTTGCAGTTGCTCTCAAACCAAGGGAGGGGGAGAAAAGAAAAGAAAGAAAAGGTTGGTTGTAACCGGGGTTACTGTCTTCCCTCACACGATGAGAAGACCACCCGAGTTGCTTGTCTCACCGCAGCAGCCAAGACGCATAATTCTCAGCCAACAATGGCGGAAGTCCATCTTGGCGGGACTTTTTTATTGCAGCCTGACAGCTGTTGGTGCTGTGGATTATTCCGTTGCCCCCATTGGATATCTTGCGAGCCGAGCCGTTTTGCACTTTTTGGTGGCGTCCGTATAACTGCTGCCACACATCACACATTCACAAGTCTTGACGCCCAATCTGCAAGCCCCGTGGAAACCACTCGTTTGCGGCCACTGATATTACGCTTCAGGCACACCCGGCACAGCTTAGATGTGATGTGATGTGATGCAGGAGCCGCCAGCTGGCCTGACCCGGCACCGCTGGCAGAGAGGGAGGCCGGACACCCCATGGATATTCCGTAGCCTGATTCAAAAAGCCTGAAAATCCCCCCTCTCTATAACTAAAGGCAACAGACGATTTTTGATCCCTTGGCCCACATCTGCCATCATCCCGATCTCACAACCAAACACAGTACGACAGTCAACATGGCTGAGCATAGCGAACGCCGACCAGCTCTAGGCTTACCCGTCACGCTCGGGGGTTTATACGACGCCTGCTCGGAGAAGGTTCTCAGCCAGTCCATCCTCAAAACAGCAGCTATCCCACCCGATCTGATCGTTGAGCAAGATTTGCCAAGACAGACCTACCGTCACTCGACTACTGACTGTCTTGAAGAGAAGTTCGAGAACCTCGACATCTCGGCCGAGCTTGGGGTTGGAATCCTGTGCGGGATGCTATCACCCAGTGGGAGTGGCGAGTACTTGTCGCAGAAGAAGTCGGGTGATCGCCTCCAGCAGGCATCCGCTGTTTGCACGCTGAGGACTAAACATGAAAGGCTCCACGTTGGCGAGGAGTTGAAGCCCTACCTTGACATGGACGCCTTCGATTCATCCGAGGCCACGCATGTGGTCTGCCAGATTGAATGGGGCGCTCAAGTCGTTGTCACGGCCAAGGCGGAGGCCAGGGACGGGAGCAACAGCTCCAACCTGAAGGCAGGCCTGGCGGTTGGTAGCCCTGGGACTCCGGCCAGTTCGATCTGCGATACTATCGCTGGCCAGCTCGTCCGTTCCATCGGCCAGTTGCATGTGTCCGGCAAGGGTGGATCTCAATCACATTTGAAGTCGATTTCGACGTCGTTCGAATTCGAAGTCATCGCTGACGGCGTTGAGAGCGAGAACATACCGCGCGATTTTGAAGGAGTATCGGAGTTTGTCCGAATGATCCCATCACGCATCCGCAGCGTCAACAATGGGAAGGGCGTACCAGTTGCGGTCCACCTCCTTCCGCTCAGCGAACTTGCCAGATCCTTCAAGCTTGATTTGGCTCGCACTCGAATCGTGCAGAGAATCGATGAGAGCGCCATCGGTTGCGCAATCGAGCGACTGGTGGAATTGGAAACAGTTGTCAGCGGCCTCTCAAACTACCTTTCCTTCCTCGAGCGGCACGCTTTCTGCATCCCAAATGACTGGATACGCAAAGTTGGTCTCAGGAAGAAGCGCGCCGCAAAGAAAGAGAGGGTATTCAAGGAGGACCTTAAGAAGGCCATTGTCGGTATCCGCGGCGGCTCAAAGGCAATCGAGGTTCTTGAGGAGTTGCTTGAGGAAATCGGAACCGAGGACGACGTTGAAGAGCTTGAAGGCTATCGTGCTACGATGAACGAATACATTGGAAAGATAGCCTTTGCCAGCACGGTCACTGCCAAAGGTGCTAGGTATATCAAGTACTCCAAGACTAAGCTTCACGAAGCTATTTTGGAAAATGATACGGAAGACCTATACATTCTCCGCTTTGGCGAAGCACTGAGGCAGCACCCGACTTGGAGCCGAAATCAGCAAGTTCTTTTGAATCTTCTAGACGACCCCCCTTACAAGTTCCGCGTCTTGGTTGTCGATTTCGATCTCGATGACCCCAAGTCCGAATCCTCCGAGCCTAGTCCCAAGGCGCCGTACATCGAACACCAACGAGGCGGACACCCCATTGCCAGCGATGTGGCAAAGGACCAGCAAGAGCTGGAGGAGCACGATCTTGTCAAGTGTGATAATGTTCACTTTATTGAGCCCCGAGGAGCTAATCCGCCCCCCGGAAGACGAATTCTCAGGATCCAATGCCCTGGACCACACTGCCTCACAAGGATGAAGTCAATGTGGACCTGTCCCCACTGCCGAGACTTGGTAGCCTACGGATACACCGACGAGTACTTGTATTGCAGGTGCAGGCGGTACCTAGCATCCCGTGCGGTCTTCAAATGCAGGTTCCGAGAGCACGGCACCAAGTTTGTCAAGCACGAGGACCAGGCACATCTGAGGGGCATGCTTCAGGCACTTGACCCGGACGAGGAGTACAACATTCTGCTGCTAGGCAAGTCCGGTGTTGGAAAGTCCATGTTCGTAAACAGCTTTGCCCTGTACAATCAATTTTCCACGTTGGACGAAGCCATGAAAGACCCAGCGCCTTTTAGATTTCTGATCCCATTCTCCCTCTCGTGGCAGGACCAGAACAAGGAAGATCACCAACTCACTTATGGGGAGGTGTCCAGCAGCGAGAGATTCTCTATCCAGGGCCAGTCAGCCACGAGAAGGACCATGATATACACGTTCCCGATCAAGGGCAAGAAGTTTCGGATTATAGACACGCCCGGCATCCTCGACACAGGAGGCCCCGACCAGGACCTCCAGAATCTGGAAGATATTTTCAGAACTCTCAAATCCTTTGACAAGCTAAGCGCCGTCATGTTCCTCCTCCATCCAAACGAATCACGACTGAACGATAGCTTCAAATTCTGCATGGCAGAGCTCCTCGTCCACCTTCATCGGGACGTGGCCCAGAATATCATCTTCGGCTTCACCAACGCCAACGCCACAAACTTCACCCTTGGGGCCACCTCGGCCCCGTTGGATCAAATACTACGGGAGTTGGAAACGGGAATCTCTCGCCTGCCGTCAAACCAGTTCTTCTTCGACGCAGACGGCTTCAGGTTCCTATCACACTACAAGACAACGGGTAAGATGTGGCAAGACAAGTGGATATACGAAGAAATGTGGAAGAAATCAGTCAAGCAATCGGATGACCTCTTACAGGCCGTTATGCAGCTTCCACCTCACGATCTTCAAAAGACGCTGAGGCTGAATCAAGCGCGGGCCTTTTTCGACGGGATGGCCAAGCCGCTGACGCACTTTCTCGGCGTCATGGAGAAGTCAAAGGCCGATCTGGACAGAGCGAAGCTCGAGCTGGCTGACCTTGATGTCCAAGGCCAAAATCTACAGGAGGAACTCGCCAAAGTCAAACTCACCATCACGGTGGCAGTACGCTACAATCTGTCAAGCAAGAGGACGGTGTGCTCCAATCCTGCCTGCACCACCGTGATGCCTGATGCCGACGGCAACCAGTGCACGGTATACAAAAGCGTCTGCTGTAACAGCTGCATCATTGAGGTGCCCGATGAGATTGGCGGCCATGCCTCCCTCAAAGGCTGCTGGCCGTTTCGAAGAGGCCTATTTTGGACTGGCTTCGACTGCGATCGGACAGGCTGCGGGCATAGCTGGAGGGATCATATGCGCATCTCGTACGCGTTGCGGGATGAAGAGATAGAGATCGACGATCCGAAAATGACGAGAGAGATCCAGAGTAACGCCGAGGCCAAGCAGCACATCCAGGCCAAGTCGGACAGCTTCGCGGCCCACAGGGAAAACATCGAGCGAGAACAGGACCAGATCTACCAGACGAGAGCGCAGATCGGCTTGTATCTGAGTACTAACTCTATAGGAGGCGGCTATAGGGACGGGAGCCTCGGCCACTACAACTACCGCATCACGTTGGCGCGCCGCGAGGGCCGTGACGATGTCGCTATGGAGCTCGAGGAGCAGCGCAGGGAGTATGAGGCAAGGCTGTGGGCTCTGAAGAAGGCGGTCGCGAACGGCACGGCCGAGTGCCCCAGTGAGGAGGATGCGGATACGGCGATCAAGCTGTTGGATGAGATGCCTATCTTTGGCAAATATTTAAGGGAGTGCATCCCGAAGGAACAGGTTGAAGTTGATGGAGAGAGACACGTTCACGTTTTGACCCCCAAGACGAGGAGGCGCAAGTTCTTTGACACAGTCACATTTAACTACTTCTCTGACAACTATTTGGTGCGTCAGAATACTTCATAGAGTGTAAGAACACCCATGGATGTATGCTACATTGTTCCAAAACTAGGATAGCTACAAAGAATAGCCCTGCAGGGTGCCGAGTAGACGGCCCGTCAAAAAGCCCAGAACATGGT
Organism: Fusarium sp. AF-6; assembly: GCA_003947015.1. NCBI lineage: Eukaryota > Fungi > Ascomycota > Sordariomycetes > Hypocreales > Nectriaceae > Fusarium > Fusarium sp. AF-6. The sequence goes on along the minus strand of NKCJ01000087.1, from coordinate 49,713 downwards.
AGCTTAAAGCGTGAACCCCCATGTGGTCTACTGACTTAGTTATAGTAGGAAGATCAATTACGATGGTGCCTTTCTGTGCAGTCTGTGAAACCAGCAATCATGACTGGTGACTGTGACGTGTGCAAACAAAGCACCTTGCATCAACCCTTTGAGAAGCACACAGCCGCTTAATCAAAGACACAACTAAGGCCTTGCTATAAAGACTTATTGCTTCTCAAAGAAGAGTTAACTGATAAAATGACGAAATACTGTATTCTCATTGAAGCCTAAGAGGCATGGCACGGAAGTTGACACCTATGACGAGGGCAATGAAAACTCAAAGGGTGAATGAGGAATATTTAAACAGACAGATGAGCGCACAAGGATAGCTATTCAACTATTGCATCTTTCAACCCTTTCCTCGACCTGCCTCCCACGCAGAAACACGCAGAACCAGTTCGACATGGGCAAAGACTTCCACAAAAGAGTCTCGGACCTTGAGTCCAGACTCACCTCCATCAGAGAGGACTCCGACACTTGTTCATCCAGCACCCAGAACGATCAGGTCGCCTGTCAAAGAAGCCTTGCTCGCGCTACTGGAGATGCCATGTCAACCCTGAAGGTCCTCATTCAACATCTAGGCAACTCTCAACCTTCATCAAGCACCGACTCGGCTCTCCAAGAGATGAAGTCTGCCTGGTCCGACGTGGACTTTTGCGTTGAATCTTGCTGCCGCTGTGCCCGAGATCATCGAGATTCGGTAAGTTTCCAGTCCACCGAAACATGTTGCCCGATCAAGAATCCCCTTGCCTCTGCATAGCATAGGGCCATCTGCCAGCTGACACATTTCCCGCACTGCAGTTGCTCTCTCATGGAGACGACTTGAGAAAGTGGTCAAAGGAAGCGAAACTTGTCGAAGCAGAGTTGCACCTGAGTCTCCGCGCGGCCCAGAACGACGTCGCATCCGAAACTGCATCCCTGCAGCGGTATCACGAGGACATGGAAGTCGCCAAGAGTGCCGCAGACGAGACAAACAGAGACCACATGGAGGTGCGGCGCAAGTACTATGAGGTCCGCGAGGTGAGTCTCTTCTAGCAAAACAAAATTTGCTCCTTTCCCTTCTGACACTTCGGGTGAAAGTGGGCATCGTCTTTCCCAACTACTTGGGATTTCCAACATAAGCTCCAGATAGCTTTGGAAGCCCGTGGGAGGAGCCTCAAACAAGCCGAAGCCAACCTCGAGAAAAGCAGGATGCGAGTAATGAAAGCGGAGACCAAACTAGACGACCACAAGTCACGCCTCGAAACGCTCAGCACCCTGGCTCAGAAGGTGTCCGGGATTCAGGCCAAGGGACATGCCCTTTCGCGCCGTTACAAAGCAATCGCCGAGGACGCTGCGACTACCTCCGGTGCGATGAAATCTCTCAAAGATTCCTACAGAGATGCCTTTGATCTTTCCGACAAGATGAAGATCGAAATGTACAAGGTGGACAGTGCCAAGTACCTCTTGGGGATCATCGATGCGGCACTAGATGACAGCACTCTCGTGAACGAACTAGCCGAGCTCATCCACTACATGGAGTACCGCTTCGACAACACCGGTAGAATCCACACCATCATGACCCCAGAGCATCCTTACGGGCTTCTCCACGGAGTGCAAAGGAAGCTGCGAAGCCAGCAGCTCCGGATGGAACCACACCGAGCCTTCGACACGTACCCGGTTAGGGACATGAAGTCCCTAGCGGCTCTAAGCTTTGATATGATGCGTTACATCATGGTCGATATTGACAGAAGCGACCGTCGGCCTGTACGTGTCAGTCCCTGTAGGGTTGGCCGAAATGAACTGACCGACATGCTCCGGCACAACATTCGCATGAACTGGGGTGATACACTGGAGGGGGACTACTAGAGTGGATGAAGCATGAACACGGTTTGGAGATGTGCTGAAAGCAAAACTGTCCTTGTCATAGGTTTGGTGAATTTGGGATTGTGAACCAAACATGTTGAAGGGATGAATGAATGGTGGTACACTGGATCAAGGATGCTTGTTGATGAAGAGAGTTCAGGGTTTTTGCTATTTCTGTTTATTCTCGTGCCATTTTAATTGTCATAGACAAAGAAAGGAAAGCTTTCAATGCTATGGAAGAATGAATGAATTTACCTTGAAACATTCTTCGCAATCCCGCTCAAGCACACAAACTTCAAAATACGGATTACGAACAACAGAGCCTCATATTATCGACTGGCCTTTCTTTAGCCTCATAACCTAGATGATTAATTAAACCCTGGTTTACACGTATTTGCCAAAGTCAGCTACAACTCAGGCTGGTAAAGAAAGCTATCAACGTCCAGTTGCTCCGCCAGATCAAGCAACTCCCCGGGAGTCAACCCGGCCATGGCATTAGCCGCAAAAAGATCCCATCCCATTTCGTCAGGCGCGTGCGGTTGAACATGCTCAGCACCGGTGTGTTCTAGTTGGTTTTCGTGCACCTCTGTAGGAAGCTGAGGGCTAGCAACGTCACTCGGTGGCGTGAGAGCAGACAGCTTTTGCTCTAGCTGTTCAAGCTCGACTTTTCGAAGAGGAGCAGCCAGGCTTCCCTTTGCGATCAAAGTGTCAAGAACATATCGAACGTCGTCCCGCCACGAATAGTCTGGCAGGAGTGATGGGCATATAATAGGGATGAGATGTAGAAGAAAGGCGGAGGAAGAGGCGTATTCGATTTGGAAGGGTAGGAATGCCTCTGAAATATGATGTCAGAAACAGTCGCTAAACAGAGTCTGGGAATCTTACCAATGAGGTCCTCATCGGCCAAGGCACGCAGTGTTTTGAGAATAGCTATGGCAGAGTCGACGCAGGATTGTATTAATGACGAGACGGGGCGTGACAGGGTCAACTCGCGAGTAATCTGCGTCTTCGACTGTTCCATATGCATGTGTAATGCGCACATTATCTGCGGTCTCGTCGTAAGAACCACACACTAGATAATATGTCAGCAACAGGTCAACCAAAAAGCATCCGGGTGACGTACGTGGTGATACTGTAACAGAAGTCTCGTCGCCGTTCTGGAAGCTTTGCTAATAGAATCTCGGAAGTGATTGTTGATAATGGTATTCAAGTCTCGGTTCAGCTCGGCCAAATTCCTCAGGATGGACTGCGTATCGCTGATGAGGGTGCCATCGTAGTCTTTGCCTACGCCATAAACCGCTTGAACAAGTCAGTATCTGAAACAGATTTGGGATGTGGTGATATACTTCCGAGGATTCGAGCTATTAAACGAGCGAGCTGGACATGGAGCGTGAGACTAAGGGCATTGAGAGAGTTATCTGCTTGAGAAGGCAGCTTGTTGGTGATATCCTCGTCACGAATAGAGCTTGTAGCACCGATGAGGGCAGCGAACTCTTGGTCCAACATGTAGACGACCCAGAAGATTTTATGACAGCGCTTGGAGTGTTGAGCACCGACGGCTTCTTCCGGCATGTGTCTGTGAAAACCAGACAACACACAGATGCGGAGGGCGTGTCCTATCTATGAGTTTGTTAGTAGCAATCCCCAAGGCCGAAAGCAGAGCGGTTCGTACATGTTGAAAGGCAGCTACTCTCATATCAATGGATTGAAAGTAGATGGCCGCCAAGGTGAGTGCCTGGGCCGATAGCACTGGATCCAGAGCAATACCTGCCAGCTCAGGCATCAATTGCATAGCTCTCGCAGCATATTGGTATCCAGGTGGGCTTCCATCGGCATTCCTGCCACTTAGGAAGGCTTTGCCAAATGCCAGCATCAGCAAGTACTGAGCATACCACAGCTTACATGATGACGCCTTGGCCGAGGCATCCTCGTAAAGCTCCCTAAAGTGACGTATAAACTCTGTCTCATCGATCAGAGATGCCAGGGGGCCTAGGTAGAATCTTGCTGTTTGTATCAGGAAGAGAGCGTAATCGGCCGGAGGGAGGTTGGACACGTCTGGCGGTTCATCGGGCATCAGAGGCTTCCATTGTAGACGGAATGCCACTCCGTCAAGATGCCAAGGAAAAGACTCATTGTTGGCTTCTGGAAGATTCTTGCCAAGAAGGGCCAAGACTCGTCGACAAAATGCCCAGGATGATGCAGGGCCCATGTACCCTGGGATCTGTCGTCAGCATACAGCCTACTTGGAGAGAAGGGATCGGCATTACAGTATCTTCCCAATGCCCGCCCAAACACATAATCATTATCGACGAGGGGGTTCTGTCGGAAGGCCGGTTCGAGCACTTCATTACCCGATAGAGAGCCCGGCTCTTGCTCCTCTTCGTCATGCTCGGCTTCAGGAGTTCCAAGAGTCAGACCCTCCTCTGGTTCCACCTGACCGGAGACGACGGATCCGTCAGGTGGAACCACAGTCAAGGACCCATAATCGGAGACGGACGAGTGTCTAGGGCGGGGCCGGATGTGACCGGCGTTGTCACGGAGGGAGCCGGGGGTCGGAAGGGCTTCTTGGCGACTCTCCAAGGCACGGAGATAACTGCGACGGAATGAGATAACAAGAGCTACGTGTGATGTAAGCAATGCTCACCTCTCAGGAACCGAAACCTTCTTCTCTTCTGCTTCGTATATGCATGTTTCGTTCTTTCGGCCACACCTTGCGCAAGGTTGAGAGCCTGAACATTTGACTTTCATGGAGCGACATCGCTTGCATCTGCGGGGGGAACGTTTCAGCTTCGGTTGGCGACGGTTCATGTGGAGAAAGAAGAGAAACATACGCTTTCGGACACTTCTTGACTATTCTGAACTGATGCTGAGGATTGTTTGGCATTGCAACGGAGGGGCGTGATGATTCGACGGGGCTTGGTGTGGACTCCGTGGATGGTAAAGTCGGGGGAGTCTTCCGACCTTATGTCCGTCCCTCTGCACCTGCCTTCGACCCCGACTTTCCTTATCTGGCAAGGTTAGACCAGGCTTATCAACGGTCTTGGCAGGGCGCGTTATCGGGGACGGATTTGTCAATGTCGGCGCACCCTTCCGACATTTAACGCCGCGGATAGCCTTCATTGGGTTTTTGGTACCCGCCATATAGCCGTTTTGAGTCATGTCGGTATATCAGTGCCGATCTCGCCCAAGAAATCCTTCGCCTCACTCACAAACAAAGCTATCAAACCAGCCCGCGAAGAGTTACCAGTTCAGGAGTCGTCCGATTATTGGTTGAAACCTGGTCTCACAACTCCAACTTGTTTTGGGGGCTTGCAGTAGAATCTGCACAAGTTGTCATCGACAGTCCCGATCCAGTCAGTCATCTGACCATGTTCTCCAGAGCTTGCACATCCCGCTTCATCCTTGCACGGTGAGACACAAGTTTGATCATGTGGTTTGTAGTAATGTTGTTGACCCCCCATCTAGTTCACTGCACGTGCGGCCGTTCAGGCTGTCATCTCCGGCAGTCAGGATGAACTCTTCTGCCGCTGCCGCTGCAGCCAAGCCCGCCTTCTCGGCCGTGCAGCAGGTCACCAACTTTGAAGAGACGATAGCCAATCGCCCTGATTTTGACCATTCGGGCGAACCCATCGAGATCACAAAGTCTCCCGATCCCTCATGGTCGTTTGGGGAGGGTGTCCGCACCGGTCCTCCCCCTTCTCCTGAGGAAAAGATCCACCAAGAGATCGACCCCTACTCCCCGGGTCGATCTGTCTCCCAAAACTACCGTCTCCTAATTTCGGGTATTGCCCCTCGCCCCATTGGCTTCATCAGCACCCTCTCGGTAGATGGCAAGACCAAGAACCTTGCCCCGTTCAGCTACTTTCAGCTAGTCGACCATGATCCTCCCATGTTCATTGTTAGCTTCTCCTCTCGCTTTGGTCCGGTCAAGGATACTTACCGGAACCTAAATGAGACAGGAGAGTGTGTTATTAATACCGTCTCCGAGAACATGATTGAGGCGGTTAGCGCTTCGTCCATTGATGCTCCCTATGGTCTTTCTGAATGGGATGTCACTGGTTTGACAGAAGCCGAAACAACAACAGTCAAGCCATCACGTGTCAAGGAGTCTGTGCTGTCCATTGAGGGCAAGCTCGTTGACATTAAGGTGTTTGACGGCCACAAGCCGGGTATGAGCAGTGCGGCCATCTGTCTAATCAAGGCCACTCGCTTCTGGGTGCAGGAGGATGCAGCCAATGAAGATTTTAGTCATATAGAGTTGGACAAGCTACGTCCCATTGCTCAGCTTGGTGGCATGTCTTATGGACGAATCTCATCGACCTTTGAGCTGCCTCGATCAAGGTGGGCGGACGAGCAGCCAAAGAGTGAGCTGTTAACCAGACTGGAAGAAGCAAAGAAAAATGGTCAAGATGAGAGAGGAGAATAAACTGTAAAATATTACTTTAATAAACCATTAGAACCCCTACCTGTTTCAGTCAGGATTCCCCAGTTATAAAGCATTTCTCAAAGCTAGAAGTAGTGAACCTCCATGACAGTCATGTCACGGACAGAATTTTCTCAAAATGGCGTCAAAGGGTAATTTATGGTCAGTAAAAACCGATCTTCATGGAAGTGGAAGCTAATAGATCGAGAAATCGTTCATCAGTGACCTTAGAATGGGCATTTCCGATTCCACGCGCCCCTGAAATGAGCAGACAACCATCACCAAGTCATCACGACACAAGATTAAAATTATTCAGAGCAAATTTATTCTTTCTTCTATCATGTTTTAACCAAATACCCTACGACGAAGCTCTTTCCTCATCGCCTCAGCCATATGCTGCGTCCTCTCCACAGCACCCCGATTCTCAACCGCCCGTCGGTACAAGTATCCGATGCATTCCTGCACCGACCCCCAGGGTAGGCACTTGAAGATCCGCGGCGTCTCGGCCGTAACCTTGCCCTGGCTCGCCGCCTGCTCGTAGTCCTGGAGGAGTTTGCAGCTGAGTTCGTCAGCCATGCCCATGATCTGGGCGCACTTCATCGGGACGGTGGGTTGGCCGGATGCGATGCGTTGGCGATGTGTTTGGAGGGCTTTTTGGGCGCTTTCGGCGTTGTGGGTTGCTAGCACCAAAGCGGCGTCAGGGAATTTGAGGTTGGTGGCATTCTTGGGGACTCTTCGGGAGATGAACATGTCGGCAATGTCATCATATGAACGATCTGTGTCCTCCTTGGTATCATGGATCAAGGACCGGACCTCATTCTCGATGTAAGCGCCGCGGACCAGCTTGACGCCAACCGTCCAACCCTCTTGAGCAGCAAGAGTGATGTGCTTCTCGGCGTTTGCCCTTGCGCCCTTAAGGTATGCCTGGATTGTGTTGTAGACCAATGCATTGCCGTCTCGGTTGTGCTCTCGCATCAAAACAATGGTCCAGTCGTCGAGTGTGTTCTGTAGAACTTGTTGTTCTGCGTCGATCCAGAGTTGACATCCTCTCTTTCTCGTCTCGTTGCAGATCTCGCTCAGGGCATCATGCAGGTACTTGGGCATGGGCTTGCTAGCCTGCATGGCATTAACGGCAATTGGGCCAGCACCAGTTACCCTTTGGCAAAGTTAGCCGAGGCTCGTATTTGAGATATGAGTGGTACTTACTTGATGGCGAGAAGGTCGCCCGCTTCGATCATGTTGAGCGTCTCAATATTTCCCTTCTTCCACTCATCAATGACCCTGTAGTACTCGGCGGGGTACTCGTTCACTCCGGTCTGGGAAGCCTCGGCGTTGGTATCCAAGACAATTTCCTTGGAGTATCCGAGAATGATGCCATGGTAACCCAGGTTCTTGATATATTTGACGGTATCGGAAACTTCAGGGATACTGTTGCCAGCACAAAAGTGGCCATAAATGGTCCATTGAAGCACTCTGTTGAGAACGGGGTTCTTATCGGGGTTAAGGATGGCAGAATTTGTCTGTGTGATCAAGGCGAGAAAGGCGAGGGATGGTTTCAGAAGCCAACTCGTCGCCATGACAGTAGTCAAGGCAACAGAGCGAAGTAGCACTCCTGTAGGGAGTTTAGAGAGGGCTGAAGGCTCCTCCGCGGGAGCCGGAGCTGCCTTGATGGATGGCTTGATGGCAGCATCAGTGAGGAGGCGTCTTGGCTGATAAAGGAAGCGAGATGATAGTGGCAGCAATTGCCTGCGGCTGTAAACGGAACTTCTGGAAAACATGATGGGCTTATCGAGATAGATTCAATCAGTTTGATTTGAGTGACACACTTCCTGCTTTAAGACTTTATTCACACCAATATATCCATGACACTATTGCCATTCCACCCGCACCAATGCGGCCCTCTCCGTCCAACCTCCTCACGAAACTCTCCTCCCTCCATCAAACACATCCCGCGAATAGACGAAGCCGGGATGATTTCCCGACGTTCCTATCTCGGGGCGAACTTGGCCTAGAACCACCTTAGTCCCCCAATGTGGCTGGATGCGGGGTGGGACAACAGCAAAGAGGGTGGTCACGGGGTATGCGTGATCATGCATCCACGGTCATCTATCAAAGGAGATAAGCGACGAAACCCTCTGTAGGCCAATCGGTTTAGGAAAAAGAAACGAGTAGGCTTCTTCGTCGAATAGGCTAGCGTCGGCGTCGTTATTTTCCTCGGTCGAGTTGTCGGCGAGGGCCGTCGGGGTGGTGTATATCGTCGGGATGGCCTTCCGACACTCTCGCTAAACTCTATGATAAGAAGTGACGAGTAATCTTGCCAGATCTGTTGGAAGAAGCACCATAGATCTCTACACCAGCATTCTTTTTCTATCTTTGTCTGGCATCTCAAGAAATCATCCAATATGCAGAGATCTTTGTTGGCTCAACGACAGCCCCTGGCTGGCCTTCGTGCGGCTCGTCGATGCACTGCTACCACACTCTCGATCAAGAGGTCGCTGAGCCTTTGGAGCCCTCCCAAGTTTGAGAATGAGAAGATGGTAAGATAATATCGGCTGATTTTCTTTGCTCATCAACTAATATCAATCTCAGTTCGATTATGCCAAGGGCTCCCCCGAGAGAACGGAACTCACTGAGAGCATCAAGAAGCTCAAAAGCAAGTTCCCCGTCAACATTCCCATTCAAATCAGCGGCGCAACTGTAAGTTCCAATTCCAACTCTCATATAACCAAATTTCTAAATCATTGCAGGTTGCAAGCAACAAGACTCTCAAGCAAAAGAACCCCTGCAACCATCAGGAGGTTGTTGCAGAGTATGCAGCCGCCACCCCTGACCAGGTCAACGCCGCTATCGATGCTGCATTGAAGGCAAAGCCTGCCTGGGAGGCTCTTCCATTTGAGGACAGAGCCGCTATTTTCCTTCGTGCTTCTGAGCTGGTGACTGGCAAGTATCGCTCTGATATCGTCGCCGCTACTATGCTCGGCATGGGCAAGAACATCTGGCAGGCCGAGATCGATGCCCCAGCTGAGACAGCAGACTTCTTCCGCCATTACATCAGCGAAGCGTGGAAGCTGTATGCCCAGCAACCCACTGTTCAAACCCGCGGTGTGTGGAATAAGATGGAGTACCGACCTCTGGAGGGTTTCGTTTATGCCATTTCTCCCTTTAACTTTACCGCTCTTGGCGCCACTCTAGTTGGACCGGCTGCTCTTCTGGGTAACGTGGTTGTGTGGAAGCCATCTGATTCAGCTCTCCATGCTAGTTGGCTTTTGCATCAGATCCTTCTGGAAGCTGGTCTTCCCAAGGACGTTATCCAATTCCTTCCCGGCAACCCCGAGGAAGTTACCGATGCCGTGTTGAAGCGACCCGAGTTTGGTGCTCTTACTTTCATTGGCTCGACAAAGGTGTTCAAGGGTCTACAGAAGAAGATTGGAAACGGAATTGGTGACGAGATCTACAACTCGTATCCCCGCGTTGTCGGAGAGACTGGTGGAAAGAACTGGGGTATCGTCCACCCATCCGCCGATGTCAAGAGCGCTGCTCTTAACACTGTCCGAGCCGCCTTTGAGTACCAAGGTCAAAAGTGCTCTGCCAACTCACGAGTCTATGTCGCTGAATCAGTCTGGCCCGAATTCAAGAAGCACCTTCAGGAGCAAGTCTCCGCTTTGAAGATCGGAGACGTCGAGCAATTCGAAAACTTCATCAACCCCGTCATCCACGAGGCTTCATTCGACAAGCTCAACAAGGTCATCGAGGATGCCAAGAACGACCCCGAACTCGAGCTCATTGTGGGTGGCAAGGCCTCCAAGGATAAGGGCTACTACGTCCACCCTACCATCTACCAAACCACCAATCCTCGCCACAACATCATGAGCCAAGAGCTCTTTGGCCCCATCCTCGGAGTCTACGTCTTCCCCGATAACGCCTGGGAGGAGACCCTCAAGACCCTCGACACCACATCCCGATATGCCCTCACCGGGAGCATCTTTGCCCTAGACCCCTATGTCCTTCGCAAGGCCCAGGACACCCTAAAGCACGCCGCTGGTATGCTCTACCTCAACACTAAGTGCACAGGTGCGGTCGTGGCACAGCAACCCTTCGGTGGTTCTCGTGACTCGGGCACCAACGACAAGACTGGCACGATGGCTCACTTGCAGCGCTTTGTTAGCGCAAGGACGATCAAGGAGGAGTTTGTGCCGCTTGAGAAGGTCACATATCCTTCCAACGAGTAAAAGCGGAATTTTATATAGCCCAAAATAAAATATTTCTAGTTCACTATTATGTTTTTATTCGGTGATAACGTGAGAAGTGCCTTCTTATAACCACCCCCCAAAGGAGTAGTTAGTGTGATATTAACTTACCCTCTGAAATTAATCCTAGAACACGGCTTAGTTCGGTGGAAACTCGCCCGGAGAAAAGTAGGAAAGCTATAATGATATAGATTATGGGCGTCTACTATTTTAAACATTGCTGGATTCATAACCAGTATTGCGCTGGGGGATTGGTACGCTCCTAGTGTGTAGAGTGTTTCCTATTTCTTAAGAGAAAGGGGCCTTTTAATAAATGTCGAACCAGCGATGCTAGAACTACGGTCTTAATAAATTAAGCCCTGCAGAAAGAATATATTTATTAGTTAGAGAACGGCAAAAAATATTAGAGCAGGAATCGATAGTATAGAGAATGTGAAAGGCAGTTATAAACAGTTGGCACGTGTAGGGTAAGATACCTGAGTGAATGAAGAAAGCATACTTAACTTTTAAGCCAGCTCCTTCAGCCGTGACAACTCCACACCACACGACACAACTCCCTGAAACTAAAAAGGTAACTAGAAGGCCTTGATGGGTCAAAAAGGAGAGTCTTTGGGGTGAACCGGGATCGAACCGGTGACCTTCAGATCACAACCAAGTTGCTAGAATGAAGTTATAACTTCAGTCTGACGCGCTCCCAACTACGCCACCGCCCCTGTGACTTGATTACTTAATCACGAAGCCCATACAGCTCATATTCCGACGCAACCACATAGAAGCTAAAGACAAGAGTCGAAACTAGCAAAAAGATCAAGTTGACTGTGTCAACTAGCTAGTACGCTGGGGTGGACCGGGATCGAACCGGTGACCTTCAGATTAACGGGTGATTGAAGTTTTGACTTCAGTCTGACGCGCTCCCAACTACGCCACCGCCCCGAGGGTTTCTTTGATGGATGCGACGACTTCGTATCCCGTCCCAGTTGAGGGGAGGGAGGTGGAGATGGTGAAGCGAACAAAAAGGACTCTTCCTTGGCAAAAAGGAATCTTCCAAGGACTGTTGTGGGGTGAACCGGGATCGAACCGGTGACCTTCAGATATTAATGATTGAAGTTGTAGCTTCAGTCTGACGCGCTCCCAACTACGCCACCGCCCCATTGGATGGAGAACCGCCGTCTCTATCGTGTCCCAACTCGAGGGGCGGATGGTCCGGGATCGCGAGTTCAGGGCGGTTGCGGAGTTGAGGGTAGGTGGTTGGCGAGTTGGGTTGTTCCAGCTCGCCGGGTTGCCAAAGCTCGAGGTACCTCCTGGTTGCCACTTGAGCATGTTGACGGAATTGCTTCAACTGGGACTACATGTCTCGGATCACAGGTGAGACACAATCACGCAAAACTTATGGACTGGAAGGTGTGTTATCTTTGCAGACATATCCACAATTCTGAAACTACTCAATCAATGCGTATGGAATAGGAGATTATCCTACCAACTCAATAGCTCTCTCCAGATGCCCGACGTACAACTCAGAACATACCCTCACCCTCTCATGATACTCCCCAACATTTCTCTTGCTAGGGTAAGACACTATCTATCTTTCATCTATGAAGTCTCCTTCACAACCTTCGTCCAGCCGGAAAAGCTTGAGCGGCCATAGACTATGTCACTCAACCAACCCTTAATAAGTGCGGCGTAATGTCCAGAGTCACCCTTCTCACGAGGAATGGCAACATCCTCCTCCTGGTGACGAATATGTCTAACTGGGGCGATAAAGTACTAATCACGCGGTTAGAGTCTTGGTTACCACAAAGAGACATGGTACTTACTGCGGTGCCAGAAGCAAAAGCTTCTACTAATCGGCCTTCTGCAAAAGCCTCACGGATCTCATCGATCGTAAAGTCTCTCTCGACGACTGTAAGGGGCTCCAAAGTAGTACCATCAACTGTCCAGCTCTGAGCGTCATCTTTTCGGGCATTTACTAGCTCAATGACGCTTCTCCTAGTGATACCCTCCAAGATGGTCTTGTTCTCCAAGCCTGCAGTTACCAGCTCGAGACCGCCCTCCTTTGTTCTCCAAACGACAAAGAAATTGCTCGCACCGGCCTCTGTGGCATACTGCTGATTGCCAAATAGCCACAGAACCTGGTCAAAGCCCTGAGAAATTGCGTCTGCATGAGTAGCCAAGGTTGGCCCGTAGTTGGCGCCCAACTTGGCGTTTCCAAAACCTCCCGGCCATGCTCGGAAGGTATCAGCAGGAGAAGTAAGGAGGGACATGCCACCATTGGTAGAGAAGCCAGAAGTGAGTGTCGCGATGATGTAGAGAGAAGACTGGCGAGGCTTTTGGAGACCAAGCCCAGGGGTGGTGCCGATGTGAGTCGGTCGGAGGTACATCGTCTGGCCTACCCGATCCTTGGGCAACCAGCGTTCAGCTTCCAGAGCGACAAAACTGTGGATGAGCTGTTCCAGGGCCGCGGGGTCGAAAGATGGGAGACCCACGCGAACTGAAGACTTGACCATCCGTTCACAGTTGAGTCTCAGACGAAAGAGTCGCAGCTGGCCGTCATAGCCGCGATAGGCCTTGATGCCCTCGAAGCACCCGGTAGCGTACTGGAGAACATTGGCGCTCGGGATGAGAGATAAAGGGCCAAATGGCTTGATCACGGGGCTTTCCCATCCCGTAGCCTCATCCCAATCGCATATGAGCATATGATCGGTGCAAGCAGAATTGGGTACCTTTGGCGGGTTCTCAGGCGTTGTGAGATTGTAAACTAGCTTGGAGGGATCGAGCTCCGCTTTGGGGGCATCGCCTTGCTTGTCGGAAGGAGCCATGTTGAGGTTGCTTTGTAGTTTCTTTGTGGTTGATGTTTGCTGGTGCTTGGAGCTGGAAGCATTCAACAAAAGGGACCCTAGTCGGTTGTTTATAGAAGAGGTGACATTGGCTTCCACTGTCTGACAGAAGGAAACCCGGCTTCGGCACCTTGCATACAGCCTTGTCAATAACTCCCTTGTAAAACCTACAACAACCAATCGGGGCAACCGACCATAAGGAGTAGATAACAAGAGGGGGTCTCTTTGCCACACCCCTCACGGTCTAGGTACTTTCACTGTCCGATCTTGGCCGCTCGCTGGATCCTAGCTGATGACCAACTGACTGATCTTAAGGTGTTGGGCAGGGCGCCGCTGTAACCATCTACGTGATTCATTCAAGGCGAGTTAAGCAAATTTGGTATACGAGTCTCGTCTGAACTCTTCTTTTCAACATGGTAGTGATTACAACTAGTATAACCATTTCTACAGGGCATCATCACAACAACCCCTTACGCCTAGAGACCTCATTGTACCAACAGCATATAACGGATCCCTATACACACAACTTTACTGCTAGAATCTCTAATATACCAATTAAGCCTTGTTAGAGACTTGGAACTCGGGGCGCGTGTCAAGTTCCACCACCAAGTCCTTGAAAATCTCATCTCCTCCAGATGCCAGCTCCCAGAACTCAGCTTGGTTCTCAGCGACCCATTCCTCAAACTTACCGGGCTGAAGAAAAAGGCGAACATTAGTATCTAAAACTAGAACCAGACTTTGGGGTAAAACTTACCATTGGCAAGAAGAAGCCTCTCTCAAAGGCCGAGTCAAAGGTGCCCATGATGAAGACATCCTTCAATTCCTTCTCCTTCTCAGAGGCCTGAACCTCCTTTATGGAATCGTTCCAGAATGAGATGAGCTTGGTGGTAATGCCAGCGTACTGCTCTGCAGTTCTGCCAGTTCCGTTTCGCAGCGTGATCAAGAGCTTGTTGGTCTTGAGCTGTCTACCGCCAACCCAAAAGTCCTCCGTGTTGGAAGCGCGGATGTCAACGAAACGGCAGTTGACGATGAAACGAGGTGCTTTGAAAGTTGTTGCATGCCAGTCAGTGATGAGACGTGCCAGACGGGACTTTTCCACACCGGTGAGGGGGAGGATGTGGTGGAACTCGTAAAGAGGCATGACTGGTTGTTTGCGTGTAAGAGTGATCTGCGAAGGGGACAGAAAGAAAGTTTGGATCTAGAACAAGATAATAGTTATCAAGAGGGATGTGTAGACTTGACCAAAAACACACATGAGATGGGAATTGGAGTATTATCACATATGTTCGGCCCAGTTGGCCTTAACCGCCCAGAGGTAGTACCCAAGCGAGAGGAGAAGCAAAGCCCATCATGAGACCGAGGTCACCACCAATTGGTAAGCAACTAACCATGCCCCTTCCTGCATGAGCTCTCAGGGTACCTTCCGTCGCGCCGCTGTCGTCTTCACGAAGAAGGCCCCAGCCCCTCTGCCTGTCTTCTCCCAGGCCCTCAAGGCCAACAACATGGTCTATGTTTCCGGCAACGTGGGCATCGACCCCGCCACTGGAAAGCTTCAAGAGGGAGTCGGCGCCCAGACTGTGAGTAACCAGCCCTCCATGCATGTAGAGCAAGTGAGAACGGCCATCTAACTGCTCTTGTTCCCGACACTCAGACGCAGATTTTGAACAACCTGAAGGCTATTCTTGAACAGGCTGGCTCCAGTCTCGACAAGGTGATCAAGGTCAACGTCTTTGTCACAGACATGGGCAAGTTTGCAGAGATGAACAAGGCTTACTTGGGTGTTTTTGAGGAGCCCCAGCCTGTAAGTCGTAGCATGATACATTAAAGACCCAGGGCTAACATCTACAGGTCCGTACTTGTGTTCAGATCTCTGTGCTTCCATTCGAAGCTGAGGTGGAGATGGAGTGTCAGGCTCTTCAGTGAATTCAGAATGGGCGGCTTAGATACAAAGCCAGAGTCGATAGATAGTGCTAAATGAACTATTGCCAAATCTTGTTAGACTTTTTGCGATCTTGTCGTGATGACCTTGGTGACGCTTGTAAAAAGAAACCATCAGCCACGATAACAAGGAACACAGTCCTTGACTCGTGACGGCATTAAACCCCAATCCAAAAACACCGCAGTGATTTACCATGCAGTGCCTCTCCTTCCATCCGTGATCCGTACGATTTTCTGTTTTATGCCACTTGCCTGTTTAGGGGTAACATATGCGCCGTAACCCCTCACGAGGGTCAAGAAATAAACGAGACACCAGTATCTATACCTTACCTTATCCTCCTCTGACTATAAGAAATAAAGTAAAAATAAAATTAATAAAAATATTCTAAGGTATTTATAATATTATAACATTCTTATATATTTTATATAAAATTATTTGCTATATTTATGATGAGTTAGTTGATACCCTCTAGCGTTCTAGTGTCTCGTTTATTTCTTGACCCTCGTGCCCCTCTAACATGAGTAGGATTCTCAGAGCATGCTGCATCACGTAGACACACATTAGCTCGCCACAGCATGACAAATTGGCGCTTGTACTTATCTCTGTCCATTCACCAGACAGTATCCGCTAATTTGTCAGCAGAAACTGCATCCCAAGGGCGTACATAGCAAACAAGGGCGCGACTAAAGAGAGGGGTGGGGGGGTTGCAGAGAAGGGCGAAGTGGACAAGAGCGCATGTAGTGGTGCTAATCAGCGTCTCTTAGTAGTCAGTATCAAGATAATTGGAGAGATTGATGGAATACAGAAGCAGCCCGAGTCCCATCACCTGATCCATCAACCCCAAAGCGACAATATGCCTGCTACCGGAAAGAGATGGACACGCCTGGTGAGGTTTGTTGCCGTGGAAGATGGCAATACACACTTTGGCCAGGTGGACTCCAAGGCCTATCCAGACGTTGGCTTGGCAGCTTGGAAGGGTAAAAAGATACCAGTCAACGTCTTGTCTGGTTCTTGGGAAGACGGCGTCGTCACGGACCAGATACTACATGTTTCTCAAAAGGTAAGTCGTCAAAGGAAGATGCTGCGTTTGCAGGACACCAGGTTGACAAGATATTCCCAAACTAGGCTTTGATGGATCTGGCCCGATCGGACCAGTCCTTGTCTCTCCTTCAGCCATAAGAGACCCCCATAATCTCTCCATCAAAGCGACTCTCAACGGCCAAGTCGTTCAGGATTCTAACACAAGGCAAGTCTACCCACCTTGGTTTCACCAGCTTATCCATGGAAGAGATGAGCTATGCTGACAAATTTGTTGACTCTAGCGAAATGATATTCCACGTTTCCAGGATCATCTCTTTTCTTTCACAGGGAACAACGATCGAGAAGGGTACGGTGATTTTGACAGGGACGGAGCCTGGAGTGGGAGCTATGAGGGAACCTAAGCTGTCACTACAGAATGGAGATGATATTAGGATTTTTGTCGAGAATATTGGGACTTTGGTTAACCAGGTGGCTTTTGAATGATACTTTGTCTACATTAGCCTACATGGCACTTAGAGGGTTCAAGTAAGATGTAAAAATCTCTCTACGCCAGCCGTTATGATCGCCAAGATCCTCTTAGAATCTCAATTGAACACCGAATTAAAAGTACTGCAAAATTCCCGACTCAAAAATGGTGAAAAACATGAAGAAAATGTTTCCTTGAGCAGCCGCCAAGCGGCAATTAGCTTTTCTGGCGTTGCGACCCCAGGCGAGATGACTCGTTTCTGCTTATAAATCTAGAACCTTCGCTAATCGTCACTAAACACATAACTATTTCTCACAGCTCAAGCATCTTCCATCCCTTCGACCTTGGTCTGAAAAGCTGATATGGAGACACCTCGTGAACACGAGAACCTCGTTGGGGATGAGAGAACTCCAAAACGTCGGCGACTCCCACGATCATCAACTCGACGCGCTCAAACTTCAACCCCAACAGCACAATTGTCACAACGACCGGAGCAACCACAATCAACGCCTACCACACCACTGACTCGTCAAGAGACACGCGCCGAGATCCTCGCGCGACATAAAGCCTGGAGAGGTATGTTTTAATAGAAATGGCTCGATCTTTTTGCTCAGTTACTAAAGGGGACCGAGTTTAAAGCGTCTGGGAGTCCACATGAAGCACTCTGCTCAGAATGTGGCACAACAGGAGACTTGAAGCCTTGTGATACTTGCCGAAAGTCATTTCACCTGGCATGCCAACAGAACAGTATCGCTATCGTTTGTGAGGATAAGTCAGTATGGTATTGCTTCATATGCGTTGATCGGGGTTGGCAC
This sequence comes from Fusarium sp. AF-6, assembly GCA_003947015.1. Lineage (NCBI taxonomy): Eukaryota > Fungi > Ascomycota > Sordariomycetes > Hypocreales > Nectriaceae > Fusarium > Fusarium sp. AF-6. The sequence goes on along the minus strand of NKCJ01000087.1, from coordinate 32,064 downwards.
ATCGAGCCGCCAATGATTACGCCCCCAGGATCGCCACCTCCTCCGTCTAGCGATCGTGACACCCTTGACGTGTCTCAGCAAACAATGACATCGAGAACGGAGACAAGGACAGCCGCGGCTAGAAAATCTCGCTTCAATACCTTGCCGACAGAAGTTGATTCAGCACTGTGGACGGTATATCGGGAGCTCGAGAACGGCACCATGCTTCAAAAAAAGGTCGAAAATTTGGAGAGAGATATCAATCGTCTGAACCAGGTAGTGCAGATGCACAAGAATGAGACGCTTGCAGCGGGTGGCGTCATCCGGAGATTAAGGGCAGAGTTGGAGACAGTCCGACGTGAAGCCGCAGAGAGAGATGCAGATTCCGATGAGAAGCGGAAACTTGAGGCTAGAAATAAGGAACTAGAACAGGATGTTACGGATACGAGGCAGCAGCTGGAAACGGCAAACAAGACGTTGTTGGAATGGAAGCAACAATTGTCGGCGCTGATAGGGGACAGAGCTCTGTGAGCTCCATCTCAGGAGATTGACATCCAAGTTATTGAAACTAAACACTTTTTTTTTTACGGAGTGCATGACTCTGCAGTCTCCTCGCTTCGGTAGACGGGGACAGTGATCCGAAGAACCAAGTTTATGGACAAGAACACCCAGAACGAAGCCGGGTCGGGGATACGGCCAGCACAGAGTACGAGGCTCGAGCAAGGCCCCGCTGCAAGATGCATCATCAGGAGAAAAGTTTTCTTTCCTTTGGTCCGACATGATGCTGCGATTAGCTGTTTCTCACGCCTAAGATAGCTGTCACGATCATTGGAACGCACAGTGATGACAAATTATGACCTTCATGCGCGACTTGACAGCGGGTACATGCGATCAACGCTACTCAGAGATAGCGGTCAAAGTGTGTCAATTTCACCCTGTACTCGATTCATTAACTCCTCTAATTTGTCATCTTGGCTACTTTCGGACGCGTCCACATCTTGCTGCCGATATCGCTGCGAACCGCTTGCTGCCAAACTCTCTTCCAGGGGCAAATTTGTCATCAAGGAGGGTGTAGATGTCCTTTGGTTGACGGAGGTTACCGTTGAGGGACCAACCAGTATGGCTGTTGAATATCATTCCCTTTGGTTAATTGTACAACAAATCTCGATAATTACCAATTGGACCACCTCTCTGCTTTTTTTACTTTGTGCTTTGTTGAGACCCTGCCCCCCTCCCTCGAGTAGCTTTACACGTTGTTACCGAATCGCCCTATTCTGTCGATATTAGCCCCCTCGAATCATCATGGACACGTTGACTCTAACCCCGTTCGACAAGGAGATACGAGAGAAACACTTCCTCTTCAGAAAAGAGCAAGTGAATCTCAACCAAGGTGAAAAAAAAAATGCGAGGGCTTGTGATACACACCACTGACTTCTTTCTTCAGGCGCATACGGATCGTATCCCCGCCATGTTAGGGACGCATTGCGTCACTGGCAAGATGCCGCCGAGTCTGAACCTGACAAGTTCATTCGTTACACCTTCCCCAAGAAGCTGGACAAGATTCGACATCAGGTTGCTTCTTTTCTCAATGCCGATGTCGAAGGCACTGTCCTCGTACCGAACGCGACTACGGGCCTCAATACGGTCCTCCGTAACCTGAGGTTCCAGTCTGGAGACAAGATTGTATACTTTAGAGGTGTATACGGAGCCATTGGCAAGACGGTGGATTATCTGATCGAGACGACTCCTGTTACGAGCCTTGAAGTCGACTTCGACCCTACGAAAGACACTCAAGAGTCGATTTTGGAACGTTTCACAAGTAGCATCAAGGAACATGGCGACAAGGTCAAGGTGGCCATCTTCGACACTGTTATGAGCATGCCAGGCGTGAGGATGCCGTTCGAGCAATTGACCAAGATCTGTCGGCAACATGGTATCCTCAGTACCATCGATGGCGCACACGGCATTGGCTTCATTGACCTGAACCTCAAAGAACTGGATCCGGATTTTCTGGTCACAAACTGCCACAAGTGAGTCTCCAAAGGCCCCCTAACAACCCCAAACTGACACTCATCCTAGGTGGCTGTTCATCCCCCGGGCATGCGCAGTCTTCTACATCGCCCCTCGAAACCAACACCTAATGCGTTCATCCCTACCAACCTCCCACGGCTTCGTACCTCTCCCCCGAGATGGAGAAGAATCAAGCAAACATTTCAACCCCAACCAATCCAATGCCCAAAACGCCTTTGTCGCCCAGTTCGAATACACCGGCACGATCGACACGGCCCCGATTCTCTGTATACCAGCAGCCCTCGAGTTTCGAAGCAGGGCTTGCGGAGGTGAGGCAGCCATCAGGCAGTACTGCGTCGATCTAGCCCTTGCTGGTGGACGTGTTGTTGCTGAGATGCTGGGTACAAAAACTTTGCCGGTTCCTACTGGGAGACATGTTGGGTTTGCCAATGTTCGTTTACCCCTTATGGTTCAAAGTGATGCTGCTTCAGGTGAAGGTATACCAGCAGAGGACGTTAATGCTATCATCAACTTCATGTTCCGGAAGTTTACGGAGGATTATCACACTTTTATTAACATCTTATACTTCTCTGGTGCGCTGTGGGCAAGGTTTTCTGCTACTGTTTATTTGGATTTGGGTGATTTCAAGTATGGTGGTATGGTTCTCAAAAAGCTCTGTCAGAGGATAGAAGGGGAAGAGTACTTGACTTGGGAAGAATGAGTAGGCGAATAAACCAGGAGGTACCTGAGGGTGCTCATGTGAAGAAAAGTACTTGTTGACTTCCATTTTCGTGTTGTTCAACTGTGACTCTATGAAACGGCAGGTGTTTAGTCCATTTTGTCATAACTCTACGTAGAATATCGCACTGCGCTTGAATCTAATTCTACAAAGATGCCCGTTAATTCCTCAAGGACATGTTGTCAACACACCCTTCACCCCCTTCTTCATGACTTCAATACACTCTCCATTTCGCTTCTCCTCCCCCTCCAAGAGTATAAAGTCATGCGGCATCTTCTCTCGAAGGTCGAACTGAAGCTCCATACTGGGGTTCGCTTTCCGCACCTTGTCCACAAACTCTACACACTGATCTCGAAACACCTCTTGATATCCCACCGAGAGGTACATCCTCTTTGTCAGTGTGTTCAACTTGTCCACCCAGGGGTGTTCCATGTCCATGAGGAAGGCATGGCTAAAGCGATCACTCTTGTCTTCCTCCCAGTCAGGTCCCAAAACCTTGGCCGTGACAAGGCGCACAAAGGAAGCTGAAAGCATATCAATCGATCCGTTCTCCGCAAAGGATCTATTGGTTGTGTGTTTAGTGAGCCATGGAGAAACGAGAAATACTCCAGCGAGAGATTCAACCAAGTTAATGGGAACGACTTCAAGGTGAAGCGACAGCATGTGGCACAGCAACTGTCCTGTCAAATTACCTCCAGCAGAATCTCCTCCAAGAATGATATCCCCTAGAAAAATTGCTGAAGAGAGCAAGTGCTCAAGTGCACTGCTCGCCTGGCATAGTTGAGTGGGATACTGTGCACCAGGGCAGAGCGAGTACTGGAGAATTGCTACTGCAACCTCGGTGTTTGTCTCGATGCCGGCTGTGATGTACGCGCTCTCCAAATCAACTCCATGTATCCATTTAACAAAGGGGCTATATAGCCTCCGCCGTGGAAGAACAGCACCACTTTCTTTGCCTTGGTACGGTCTCCGAGCCAGAGAATTGAGGAACTTCCGTCCCTCAGCGGCTGGATATCACATCGCAGTCGTCCAACTACGTCCAAGTTCTCTTCTTCATCCGACTCGGAGAGTTTCTTTTGGGTCCATGATTCGTATACTTGTCTTGTCGTCGGGCACAAATACTGAGTGTCATGGGCATCAAAGATGTCCTGGAGGGCTTTGGCGACTGCGCAGACAGCATATATCTTCAGAGGAAGTTTTCGAGCGGACGCAATGGCAACATCTCGTATAACGTATGCCAGAATATGAAAGGGTGCTACGAAAGTTAGCATCGGGACCTAGACGTCACAAGTCAGCCGCAACATACCTCGGCAGAATCGAAATGCTAGCCGTAGCTTGTCCGTCTTGGAGTAGGAAGCCGCCATTGAAAAACATGTCTTCGTTTATCACGGTGGAATATAAAAAACAGAGAATCTTTTATAAAACCCCGGGCTGATAATACGCCGAGCAAGACCCATCCGGACTCCGCGGAGAGCGTTCAGGGGTTGTCAAACTACCACCTGTACAGCCGCCCTGATCTTTTCATTACGCGGCCAGAGCCCAGTAGTTATCTGGCTCATGGAGCACGGGAGGCAGATCTACAGGCGCAAATGCTTTCTGCGTAGTGTCGTATTGCTTGGAGATACAGAGCAGCCCCTGGAAACCCCAGCAAGTAGGTTTGTCAAGTCGTGTTGTGCTATGCACGAACTACGAGTCGCAAAGGGGAACAGCTTGATAAAAGTTCCGTGTCGCCGAAAACCGCGGGGGCTGAAGGTCAGGGCAACGTCCTTATATTCCACCTCACATATTGTTCAGGCACAAGGCAGTTCTCCTTGAAGTCACCTGGGTACCTATGTAGGAAAAGATCGGGGCCTAACATTTTCTGGATCCCTTTACAACCTGCAAGCAACCCGATCGATATGCCGAGCCCAGATCACGAAACTAGAGTGAGTTGATCGTCCAGAAGATGAACCGTCATGGGCGACCAAACGAACAGAGGTGAACCTAGCTAACTTGGGCAATGAAGGGAGGTTACTCACTAAGAGTGCACAGAATTCACGGAGTGTTCCAGAGGCTTCCTCTGGTCAATTACCAATCGCACTCTGTCCAAGCAAGCACGTTCTGGAGGGTCGGGAGCGCTTCCGAGTCATGCCTGAGACCACGTCCATGCTTGGTCACGCCGGCAGGGCGAAATTGACAAGTTTCGTCACACCCACCGGAGTGAGTACACCATGACTCGGGAAATTTACCAAATTCATCCACACCTGGTATCAGCTTCGGAATACTCCGGTAAAGTTCTTTTTTTCTTCTAGAACCTTAGCCATGTATTTTATATCTCCCCATTCGTCAAGTTATTTCAACATCACCAACCTCAATTATACCAAACATTGAACATTTTCGACACAGAAACCCTTCTCATTACCCCCTGGAAACTTATTCCTAGACTTCTTAAGTCCCTGGTAACTTATTGGGCCCAGTTCAGAAGGTTTCTTACACCAATCGACATCATCCTACATCCTTCAACATGACGCACACCAGTTTCATGGACGACTACAGCGAAAGGGCCCACCCCAGAATCTTGGCAAAACTGCTAGAGACCAACCTCTCACAGCAAAAAGCCTACGGCGATGATGAATACTGCAACATGGCCAAGGACTGTCTCCGAGAGAAACTCGGCGACTCAAGCCTAGCAGTGTATTTCGTCGCAGGTGGCACCCTCGCCAACATCATCGCCATAGGCAGCTGCCTACGTCCACACGAGGCCGTCATCGCTGCGAGCACTGGTCATATTACAGTCCGGGAGACGGGTGCCATTGAGGCGATAGGACATAAGATCATTGTAGTGCCCTCTACCGATGGGAAGTTGACACCCGAAAGCATCTCCAATGCCTTGGCCAGCAACGCCCATTACCCTCACATGGCAAAGCCCTGGCTTGTATACGTCTCCAATGCGACAGAGATGGGAACACTCTACACAAAGGCCGAACTGAGCGCCATTTCAGACCTATGCAAGAAGCGCAACCTCTTACTCTACCTTGACGGCGCCCGTCTCGGTGCAGCATTATCAGCCGCCAAAAACGACGTGACGTTGCCAGATCTAGTCCGTCTGACAGACATCTTCTAGATTGGTGGGACAAAAGTAGGCATGCTACTTGGTGAAGCAATCGTCATCTGCAACCCCCTCCTATCCGAGGACTTTTCCTTCCACATAAAGCAACGTGGAGGACTCTTAGCCAAAGGCCGAACACTGGGCGTCCAATTCCTTGAGATGTTTAGCACAAACCTCTGGTTCGACCTTGCGCGGCACACCAACGAGATGGCGCAGCTTCTTTCCTCAAAGATTCAGGAGGCAGGGTATAAATTGGCTGCTGAAACAGAGACGAACCAGGTGTTTGCAGTACTACCAAACTCTCTCGTTACAACCCTGCAACAACAGTTTCAGTTTTATGTTTGGGAGAAGGTGGATGATGAAAATACTATGGTTCGTCTTGTTACTTCTTGGGCGACATCAAAGGAGCAAGTAGAGGCGTTTGCGAATAAACTGTAAAATGTTAGAGTAGAATATTAATACCATTTTCTGAATTTAGACTTCTATTACTCAAGAAAACACCTTCTAGCCGGAACCTACATGAACATCGTCTCACCAAAAAACGATTATTTGTAGCTTATATCTACGAGGCCATCTCATAAGAGACTCTCGTTACTCCTTGCTGCCTCTTCAGCTTCCTTACCCGAATCTTCCCAACTGCAGCCGTGCTTTTAACATGCGTTCCACCGCACATGTAAGCACCCTCGCCCTCAATCTCAACAGCCCTCACAAGTTCATCTGTCCCATTCTCCTCCTCTGGCATCGTCCAAGACTTTTGCTTCAACTCATCCCTGGACCACCAATGGACGACAATCGAACGGTCGCCATCTACTATCTCATTCGCAATTCGCTCAATCTCTTCCTTCTTGTCGCCGGGAATTGTCCCTTGAAACTCGACAAAGGCAACTCCGGGGTAATGCTGCGCTTTAATCTCCTGCAAGCCCGGAATTCCTAGCCTTCGCACTGCGGAAGCGAGGATGTGGCCACCGTCATGGATCCGTGAATGCAAGACCCGTGTGTCCGTGTCGATCTCCTGAGTTACCGAGGTCTGATCCGCAAAGGGGTCCCCTGAATATGTCCCGAAATGGATGATGGTACCGGAAAGAAGCTTTAGGACAGAAGTCACCGTGAAGACTGATGCCTGGTCGAGAGAGCTCATCGTGCCAGTATCACTCGGCTGGCCACCGCCTTTAGCATAGAAAATGGTAGAATCGGTGATGACGAGATGGCCATCATCCGAAGCGCCTTTGAACATCTGCTTGACAGCATCATCTCCGCTAGAAAACGGGATACTAGCTAGAACAGTCGCGCTGTTCTTGTGCTTGTTCTCATCATGGTGATAGATCGCCTTCGTAGGCCCGAACTGACGACAAGTCAACAATGCGTATCTTTCCCAAAGCCAAAAAAACAAACCTTTTCCATAATTTTTAAGACTTCCGTGTACTGATATTTTACAAAGGTAAATAGATGAAGCGAGGAGATAATTCGAGTCGCTCCTCTCATAACCCGATAGCGAACTGTCTATACCAACCGTATTACGCGATTCACGAATTTCCACCCGAGGAGCTTTGGAATTCTTAGAGAGTTAAGTATAAATCGCTTTGGACCATCGTGATTTGTCACCCGTACATGATCAATCATGGAGCCCTCCGGGCCATCGAACCGACATGGCGCTTGTAATTTTCGCCCTTCGGGCCCAGTATGGGGCTTGTCATCCGCGCCCTTGCTCAGTGGATAAGTCTGACTCGAGCATACACGTAAAACACATAATTGGTAAGGTGACCAACCATTTCCCCCAAAAGCAGGCCAGTCAAAGGCTGCGTGTGGATGGGGTGCTACGAGCGAAACAGCCCTAGACAGACATGGATTTTGGCGACTATGTTTCCTCGTCTTATTAAGATCTTTGAAATCTCAGTTTGGCTTATTGCTACCTTTAGGTATTCTATGAGGGCAAACAACTTGAACACTGAGTTATTTTGTACACTCTATGTTTAAGAGTGTGTCACAATTTACAACCCAAGCCGATAGGAAAGTGCTAGGTCATGACTGATACTATATATCACATGACCTAGTTGAATTGATTAAAGAACCTCATATGTTATAAGTGAAAGCTTAATCAACTTCATCTACCCGGCTATCTCTATCAGGTTTCCTGACCCTATTTCCATTGCTGGCTCTCTTGAAACTCTTTTACCTTTCTCTAGTCTCGGTTATCATCCACAGTAAACTCCTTGAAAGAAACAGCCACCGATTCAGCCTTCTCACTCAAAGCATGAGCAAATACACCAAAGATGGGACCCGTCATCTCCCGAGACACAAACTTCCAGGCCTCCAGAGTTCCAACCTGAGTCCACTCCTGCTCATCACCGCGAGCAAAGAAAGTCCACTTCTTGGGGTCTGCAACGATCCGGAACTCGACTTGGGAAGCCTGGGCCTTAACAGAAGTTTCACCAAGCAGAACGTTATCGATATCCATGCTCACAGCCCGACAGGTAATCTTTCGAGAATCCGAATTGTAGATGATGGAGACGTGTCGGGGGTGGTCCTTGTATAAAGCCAAACCAGCCTCAACCCCCTTTTCCAGCTTTGAAATATCGAGAGTTGCAGTTGAAACAGAGTTCAAAGACATCTGTCTTCGACCCACGAACGTCGAGGTGCCATATGGAGTCGAAAGATTGGCGCGGCTGGAGTATAGAACCCACGGGCTAGTATCATCCTCGGGGATGCGATACTTGGAGAGGTCGGGTGTTCGGATGTAAAGGTTGCTCACGTTGCGAGGAGCAACAATTTCGGGAAGGCCCTCTACAACTTTGACAGGTCTTGCCAGGAATTTCATACTTGGTTGAGTGATCTTTGGCCAGCCGCCTTCAGGCCACTCAACAGAGGCCAAGAAACTCTCTCTTCCGAGAGGAGCCACAAAGTTGTCCTTGCCAAGGGGCTCTCCTTCGTTCTCGTTCCGAACACCCAACCCACTCACCCACCATCGACCCTCGCCGTCCTGGAATAGTTCTCCATGACCCAGGTTTTGTATGTACTCATCCTTGCCATCTGCGGTCATGATAGGGTTCGCTGTGTAATCTTCATACGGCCCCCAGATGCTCTCTGACCTGCCAATAGAAAGCATGTGATGTTCAAAGGTTCCACCCTCGGCCACAAGCAAGTAGTACCACTTCCCAATCTTGTAGATATGCGGTCCTTCAGTGTCATATTTCGCATGGCCTCCCCAGATCTCCTTCTCCTCTGACAGTTGCTTTCCAGTTTCGACGTCAATCTCGAACTGTTTGATAGTGCAGGTCGGCTGCTTCATTCGGTTACCAATCGAATAACACCCTTGGAAGTAAACCCGGCCGTCGTCTTCGAAGTAAAGACTCGGGTCGATGCCATAGAAAGGGATATAGACTGGGTCACTCCAGTTGCCAGCCCAGATATCTGTGCAAGAAATGATGAAATTCTGTGCTTTTGTAGATGTTCCAAATGCTGGGAAGTTGGTGCAGATGACATAGAATTTTCCTTTGTGATAGCGGATTGTTGGGGCAAAGAGACCTCCTGATGCATACATGAAATGTCCAGTATCAAGGGGCATCTTAGCCGTACTAGCTTCATCAAGGCTGAGCTGTTCCGGACGGTTGATAGCATTGCCTGGGAGACCATTAGAATTGCGTAATTACGACGTCCTCTTCTAGTACTAACCAATTTGTGTCCATGTCTTTAGGTCTTGTGATGCGTAGATAGGAATGCCCGGGAAGACATGGAAGGACGAGTTGGCGAGATAAAAGACGCCGTCAACAAAGACAACAGAAGGGTCTGGCGAGAACCCTGGCACAATAGGGTTACGATACTCGACTAGCTTCATTGTGACGGTGTGACGGTGTGACGAAGACTGGATTTCGAATGAGGTGCAAGCAAAGAAGAACGAGAGCACTGAGATGCCGAGTTTATAGCATGCAGCTAGGAACGATGACCAGGACATGGGCTTCAATGGTCCACTTCTTATTCTCCTGTCAAATCACTCTTGGTTCATTAGAGGTGGAGTGATGGTGTGAGGGGTGGAATACTCCGCGGACAAATGGTGGATGCCAGTGGTTAGTTATTATGCCAAGCCTGGATGCGCGCTCAGCTCGTCTGATACTCGAGAGTCCAATCGCGCAATTGTATCGATTATCGGGGACAAAAGCGACTGAGCTCGGCCAGAAATAGCTGCGTTCTCGTTCTGGTGTGCAATTTCCAATAGGCTGACCCCTATCTGGCGAAGTTTCTCAACCTGTCAATGTTAGCGATACTGTGGTCCCAAGAGTTGTGAAGACAACTACCAATGGCTCTCCATTCACTTGCAGCGCATCAAATGGAATTCCTTCCACAACTGAGACGAGGTCACTAGCGATCTCAATCTTGCGAAGAGCAAGCATGTCCAGGTCATCGGTCAACCCGAGGAGTGCACAGAAGCCTTTCTGCGCAGCACGTTGCAGAATAACAAGTCGAAGACAATGAAAGGTCACCACAAGGTCTGCCCTTTGATACCAAAAAGTCCGTTGCTGAAAAGCCGTCGCTATTTCGTCGCCAGCAATATGTCTCTCAGGATCGCGGAGCCAAGCCGGGAGCGAATCGAGAAGCCCACAGAAAGACATGTATGACTGCATAATCCGCTGCTGACTGGGGTCCTGAGAGCGAAGTTGAAAGCCGGAAGGGGTGAGCGTCTGGGTGAGAAGTTTCATGTCGAGGAGGATATCTGTTGCCGACTTCCAGAGTCCGTGACAGAGATAAAAGCCTTGATGAAACCGCTGCTCATATGGTGGCTCAAAAAGACTATCCCCAGCAGGAAATAGCCTGAAATCACCGTAAAGTTCAACTGGCGTGTAGGTCTCATCGAGGCATATCTCGTGAAATGCCAAGGGCCTGTTGTTCAAGATCGAAGCTGACATATCACCCACGCAGAGCAAGCCGTATATATTCCGTCGCAACTTGGACTCCAGAGGATCGAGGTCTTGATACGACGCTTCATCATATAGACGCATATCTAGGGCCAGGCGAATAGCTTGGCCCATCATGAGCCATGATGCACGTGTCTTGCCCAAGTGATGTTGTGCCGCCGATTGGTCCAGGCGGATCACGAGAGATGTTGAATTGGCATGGGAAACATCCCAATCCTCGCAGCATGCCATCATTCCACGAGTTGCTTCGAGAAAGGCTGTTATTACGGCTTCGCGGCCATCTAGATTCGAGCTCTTGGGCATCCGGCAACAGACGCAAGCGAAAACTGTTGTCAAGTGGGCAAATGTTCGCATGAGATTTCCCTGCGATGATGATGTTTGATTCGTGTTTGCGATTGCATCGAAGAGATGTCGCGAAGCTGGTAACAGTAGGTGGCTACTTTGCCTGATTGTCTCTGGTTGGATTACCGGGATTGTAGGGAAGCGCAATAGCATATTCATGTCGATACACTCCTCGATGATGTGCTCTGGAGATTGTGCAAGAGCTTCCAGGGTGCTTGTGAGAGTTTGATGAACCTTTCCGGCAGGGCTCTCGTTTCGAGGTGCCAATGCAATGCATGGCGAGCCGGCCTCAGTTTGAGGGGAGAATGCAATGATGGGAGTCGGCGTCACTACTGACGAGAGTGGTGAAGAGCCAATGATGGGCACCGGAGTTTGTGTAATAGACGTAGATAAGATAATTGTCGAAGTTTGTGTCTCTTCGCCATCGTCCCTGTTCTGAACAGTCGATAAAGCTCTTGGCTTTGGTCCACGCTTCTTCCTCTGAGCGCTGTACTCACACGCCAGCTTCAATGCGCGACAGTTTCCACATTCTGGCCTATCGGCGTCGCATTTGACCTTTCGTCTCCTGCATAATTCACATGCTTGACTGACCAGCCCTTGTCTGGCCTGTCGACCAGCCTGTCGGAGTCGCATTCTGTGGGGGAAGTGGATGGAGGTGATGGTGAAGGTGGTGAGATTCTCCGCGGTCGGAGTTTCCATTGTCGGTCGGAGTAATTGGTCCCCACACCACCATCACCCGACCACTTAGTGTTCCAGCCTCCACTGGATGGATTGAATTACTCCGAGGAGGGTCATGTGAAGCGCTACGGGAAGGACATGTTCAAGAGAGGCTGAGAAAATAGAAGAGAAAGAAGAGGAAAAGTCATTTCAGTATGGAACTGTTGAATTATTTGAAGGAATGTATTAGTTAGTTTTGAACATATGTACAGTTGAAAGACTACCCAAAGCCTTTAAATCGTCAAAACCACATGAATCCCGAATAGAATAACTCCCAAATGAATGCAAAAGTATGTACTGAATGTCCTCATAATATCCATGCAAATCCCAAGTCTATCCTTCTAAAACCGATGTTGTCGAGCCTCTATGAATTAAGTGTGTTGAGAGCCACCTTACTGGGGGCAGATGGGAGCCTTGCCGGAGCAAGCATCCTTCTTGCAGCAACCCCGGAAGCCGTTGGAGCAGGACTGGAAGAAACCAGTACCGGGAGCGCAGACAGTAGGGTCGGACTGACGAGCCTTGATGGCGGGAGCCTGAGGGCAGACAGGGGCCTTGCCGGCACAAGCGTCCTGCTTGCAGCAGCCACGGAAACCGTTAGAGCAAGACTGGAAGAAACCGGTGCCAGGAGCGCACACGGTAGGGTCAGCCTGGCGGGCCTTGACAGTGTTTGACTGGGGGCAGACGGGAGCCTTGCCAGCACAGGCATCGGCCTTGCAGCAGCCGCGGAAACCGTTGGAGCAGGACTGGAAAAAGCCAGTGCCAGGAGCGCAGACAGTGGGATCAGATTGGCGAGCCTTCACCTTGGGCTGGGGGCAGACGGGAGCCTTTCCGGAGCAAGCATCTGTCTTACAGCAACCCCGGAAGCCGTTGGAACAAGACTGGAAGTAACCAGTACCGGGGGCGCAGACGGTAGGGTCGGACTGACGCTTGGTGTTCGCGGAAGGGCAGATGGGAGCCTTACCGGCACAGGCGTCGGTCTTGCAGCAGCCACGGAAGCCGTTGGAGCACGATTGGAAGAAGCCGGTGCCGGGAGCGCAAACAGTGGGATCGGACTGTCGGACCTTGACCTTCATGGTCTTGACGGGCTCATAGGTGCCGGGCTTGTAATCGGGGCACCAAGCGACGCCGCAAGCTTCGGCCTTGCAGCAGCCACGGAAGCCGTTGTTGGCACAGACCTGGAGACGGCCAAGGCCAGGAGGGCAGACATCACCGGGAGGGAAGGCGCCGGGGTTCTTGATCTCCGGGGTGGGGGCCGTGACCTCGTCGGTGACGGTAGTGGTGGTGTCCTCGGAGGTGGAACCAACGGGCTCACAGGTCTTGAGCTTGAAGTCGGGACACCAAGGAATGGCGCAGGGGTCGACACTGCAGTAACCCCGGAAGTTGTTGTTACCACAGACGTAGTAACTTCCAGTACCAGGGCACTCAGCTCTCTTCTCAACTGTAGGACCAGCAGAGGCAATGCCAGCAATGGCGAAAAGGGCGACGAAGACGGACTGCATTTTGGATATGTGTGTTTGTCTTTTTGGTATGAGGACCGAGAGAAGAAGAAGAATTTTGTTAATTATCAAGCAATGGGAGATGTGGTTGATAAAAGTGAGAGTGGAAAGGAAATAGAGAAAAGACTCTACAAAGGAAATAAGGAAAAAAAGAGAAAAAAGGGAAAAAAGAGGAAATTGGTTTTTTGTGGCTTTGGATTGATGCTGTTGTGATGATGAGAAGGAAAGGTCCGAATATCATGGAGGGACGGCATCTTCTTATACATCTCGATCTCTCACACATCTCAAGAAGACAACCTCTACAGTAGTAACTGTATTCCCAAGCTGAGAGCCACGATGCCTCCGCCCGCCTGCTAACGGAGGAGGCTATGGCTTCCCTGCTGGTGGTCCAAAAACGCCTAGGATGCCGCTTACATGTCAGCCGTCAACGCCAGTCCACTAAGAATAGTGTCCGCACCGCCTCCACAGCACAAGAGCTCACTCTAGCTCCAAGCTTTAAGCTTAAGGCTAAGCCAGCAAGCAAACAAAAGCTGCGCCCTCTTAGCCCCCCAGCCCTACGGCGTTGAGACTAGTCCTCGGGGAAGCATCGTGCCGGACCTTTTGGGAATCTGGACCTTTCCTGTGGCTTTTTTACTGCCCAATTCTATACAAGATGGATGAAGATGGGCTGGGATGGAAAGCTTCGAGTGTGCTCGGCAGTTCGTGACCGGGATATCCCAGAGTTTGGACAATGCCGTAAAAGCCGTACATGAGCAAAGGATTGCATATGCGTTCTCACTAAGCTTGCAATCCGTCATAATTGCAGGGCCCCGGTATATGTCACCGAGTTCCGAATTTCCAATTGTGCTTTAACTGCGGACAGGAATTCAAAGGGTGAGATAACCACAGCCTACATGGAAGAGCCGAGTCAGAGGCAGCCTCAATACAACAAAGACATTCTCATTACTAAAGCTGCACGAATGATATTCCTCAAAAACGTCGGCATTCCCATCCTCTGCATCTACCCATCCCACTAGTCTCAAGCTACAGCTCAAAAGTGGCGGAGCTGAAAAATCTCGATTGGACTGCGCAGCCATCATCGGGGCGCACAGCATGACGCCCCGGTTCATCGCCGAACAGATCGGGCTGTCGGCCCATAACCACCATTCTAGGAAAGCATCTCCTCTTTTCCCCGCTCTTGAGGTGCTTGAAGGGAGGAAGATTGCGGTCAGCGGGGACCACAGGATCAACGCCATGGCTGTTCGTATGACAAGGGTAGTCTCAACTCAGCCGAGCTACTGAGATTGTCTCAGTAAGCGGATGCTTTGCTTACGGATTGCATTATTCTCCGATTGGTATCATATGCCGGTTTTTTAATCACTAGGTAGACGGACTGACGGAGAATCTTGGGTGAAATTGTGGTCTTCTCTTCGTCCAGCCTTTTAACAGGGCTTCCCTCACTCCGTGCCTCCCCGGAGCAGAGAGTTGAAATTTCCAGCTTAATGAATTCACCGGCTTCAGTTATCCGGTACATTTATGATCAAGTCGACAATTTCGTAATTCATGGTCATAAACGGTAGGACGCCGCGATTTCTGAAGGATGAGGCTGAATGAGTTGACACGCGTCAGTGTGTAAGACGACAAATACACGACATGCCATAGCCTGCAACGTTGATCTTGATAATTTGTACTATTCACATATTCTCCGAGTAATGTTACATGCCGATCACTTCCATCTCCGACAAGACGGGATACGTTACTGTACGCACTGTTGTAATTCTCTTTTTCTCCAGCTCATCTCTTGATCCCCCTAGCCTCGCTTTCCAACTGAGCAACTGAATTTGCCAGCATGTCAGATCCTTCAAAATAGATTATTGGTTATGAATTTTAGTAATTGAACTAAATTTATACAATTTATTGTAGGTGACGTCAATATTTGTTGTCTCCGAAGGATCAGGCTGAAGAACTCGACACGCGTCAGTATGTAAGACGACAAACACATGTCACGGGCTTCAACATTAATCCTCATGATTTGGTGTCTCAGAATAGTCATTACGTTCTTTCCACCTTTCCAATAGACAAAAGTTCTCTCCCCTAAAATAGCCGCGTACATCAAATCCTGGAGCCGACTCATATCTCATCCTTGCCTTATATCAACACCTCGCACGACCTAATGACTGCATTTGACTTGATTGCAACATCCGAAATCCCCATTATTATGCTGACAGGGGCCTGTTTTTGAATTTCAGGTGATAGACACCTTATTCAAATACGGGTTCCTCCCAGTTGATGGGAGAGATGAAGTTTTAGTTAGTGCACTGACGAGAAGCATCAACCGTCATGAGGTCTTTGGAAAATCATTGGAAAGGCTTCGGTAGCTAGTTCAGAATCTTAGGCTATTTGATTTTCAATGAAAGCCCAAAAAGTGCTAATTTCTACTGATAATTTCTTTTTCTCTTTGGGCAAGCGAATGGCTAAGCTCAAAGACATGCGGTTGAACAAGGTGAGCTTCGATATCGATGTTGAAATCTAGCGGCATGTTGATCCCAGCATCATAGAGCGTTATCATTCTCTAGTCCTTATTAATAAAAAATAAACTTAGTGGAACTGTGAAACTGGGGTAAAATGGGTATTTAATTATAAAAAGAGATCGCAGAGGGGGACATGTCCCAGTTACGATGCTCTTGGTCAACTTTAACTACGAGTGTTGCAAACGACTTCTAAAAAGCTTCTTAAATTGACCTTTTACCAGCCCCCACGCGGTTTTTGGTTTACCAACTGGCCTCAAGTCTTTGCTCACAACCTTGTCAGTGACAGGGTCGCATACTCCAAGGTTATCATCACCTTCCTCGACAACACCGCCCCCCGAGCTGGTAACAGGGGTTGAATCGTGGTCAGTGTTCGAATTCTCTTCCGCCCCTGTGCTGACATCCGTGGCTGGGTCAGTTACATCGGTTGAACTGCTCGTGTTCCTTGAGTCCGTATCCGCTCCCTCGCTGCTGTCGGTATGTGAGAAACCGTCTGAGCCATTAACTCCAACCTTGAACTGCTCCCTCTCTCCATGTGCATCCACAACCTCTTCACTCTCAATCCCGTGCTTCTTTCGCCAAGCTTCTTGTTCAGCAGCCGCGCGTCGCTCAAGTTTCACCATGACATCATCTGGATCATACAGATGACGGCGTGCCCGACGTTGATACGAGGAATCTCGATGACGGATGGCTCCAGACCGTTGAAGTCCACCCGAAACAAGTGACTGAGATAAATTTCTCGAAGCAAAAGACTCCGACGATTCTGGTTCGAGGCGTGACATTCGCTGGTTTTTCGCTTTAACGTTATCCTTGGCTTGTAACCAGATGACTAGATTGAGACCCGAAGGTCCTGGCGGGGCGTCGACGTCGATAAAGGAATCCTGGTGTTTAGAAAAGGCGTCGGTTGCCGTAAGTACATCCTCGCCCAAAATCGCATCATAGACACATCCATAAAAAATATGGAACAGGACTGTTATGCCTTCTTCCAAAGACCCATCACCCATCGGCGTCTGGAATTTCCACGTCACGGCTAGAGAGCCCATTGTCCTCTCAACAGCTCCATCTGCGAACTGCAGGAGGCGAAGGTCGGCCCCATCGATCTTGTCTCTCCAGCCCTGCCGCATCGCCCACTCAAGAGATACCAAGTTTGGTTCTGAGCCAGAGTCTGGTAGGGCCTCGACCAATTCGCCGTTCATTGTTCCCAGTAGGCGTTGGTTGACGGGACCCAGGTTGTTCACATAGAGGACCGACAACGCGCGCAATGGCCGCGGGATGCGGCTCAGACGCTTCTTATTCTGCGCCATTGTCTCGGAGGCGCGAAGAAACTCATTCCCAAGCACAATATCGTAGATGAAATCTTCGAGGACGAGAAATATGATTTCCCAGGGTGATTCGGGGTCGGTAGAAAACTGCCATGTAGCACGCAACCTGCCAATAGTGCGTAATAACTTTCCATTTGCCATTCTCAGTTGCTCATCCAGGGAATCTGGCTTCAGTCGTTCGAATCCAAGCTGTTTGGCATAGGAGTAGGAGACGATATTGCATGAGGCTCCAGTGTCGGGTATGGCGTTGACCCCTTGCCCATTGATATACCCTCGCGCCACAAGAACGCCCTTAGGTCGAGCACTTCCTAGCTTTAATGAGTCTGAATTACTAGGTGATTCTTTCTTCGAGTTAGCCCCAGGTCGCTTCGGTTTTCACAAGCCCAGCACATACTTGTCTGACTGGTGCGCTCCTGAGTTCGATCCAGTCCCAATAGTCTGACCAAGTCGTACTTTTCTCTAGACTTAGGATCTCGAAGCGTGTCGTAGGCATCCTGAATCGATTGAAACTTCATCTGGGCATTATGTCTGCTCGCTCCACCAAAAAATCTGTCGGGATGGTATTGCGAAACGAGGTCTCGATGCGCCAGCCGTATTTCCTCCAGAGTCGCGTCATTAGACACGCCGAGGGTCCTGTAAGGGTCTGTGAAGGTCTGCCGGGCCGTCATGTCGACTACACCAATCCACGGTAACACTCAAACAGTCGGTGATGCAAAGATTAACCTTGGTAGGTGGTTCTTCTGGTGTCACAGAAGCGCCATAATGCAAGGTCCGAAGAATGGTGATTGAGAAGGAATGCAGTGGAAAGTCGAGCGAGTCTTTGTCTTGGATTTAGTTAGAGTCAGCCTAGCTAATGCGCCCTCCTTGGCGACCGCCTTATTTTACTGCCTTGGACAGTTGTCATGAGTGGTAATTGGTTGATGTGAGACTAATAAATGTGGCAGTGCCTGCATGATGTTGGAAAAGGCGCATTTTCAACCCCAGGCACAACCAGGCTGAGCTGAAGAGTGCATAAGTTAGCCGAACCATTGTCAACCTGCTTGCCGCAATGTCTCATTTCCCCCTCGCACTATAACACAGGTCGACAAGAAAAAGACAAAATATGAAGAAACAAGCACTACACATAGATCCCCAAGTATAGCACAACCCATGACAGAAACAGATTCACCGTTTTCCGGCTACGCGACCTTCTCTAGCTTCGCTGCCTCGGATCCAGAGCTTTCTATCTTCAGAGGCTTCCAAAAATTGGGCTCTAGAAATCTTCTATACTTGCAATCGGAATTACTAGAACTCGAGAACCAGTTAAGGGAGTTTGACCAAGATGATGCCCAAAAGGCAGACCTGGATGTCATGCTCTCTTCAAAATGCTGGGAAGTGTTTTCTGCAAGGGCACAGGAGCAGCCGAGGGAAGCCGAAAGAATGGAAGTAATACGCCGTATACGGGAGTTGACCAAGGAGTACTGTTTGTGTCTACCTATCTTATCTGATACTTCAGACAATTTGACTAACCCTTATACTCATCAGACGAGGCGCTTCTACTCCGGAGAGAAATCATGAAACTTTCCAAACCAGAAGACCGTGTCTATGAAGTTTTCAAAGGGTGGTTTCAGTCAGAGACCCCATTTGTTGGCTATGGTAGTGATCTCCTTCAAGATCAAGACGACTTCATCGCCCTCAGTCCTGCTATTGGCGACGACGCCTTGAGCAGATCCCTCAGACACATAGTAGGGACATATCTTTCTGTAAGTAGCTTTCCTATTTCTCCGCCCTTTTCAGAGGACCTTGCCGAAGATGCTAACGCTCTCGAAGAAAGGGTCAAGGGACGAAGCAACCGGGAGAATAAAATACTACTCAGAAAAACGCGTTTCACGGTTAGTTACCGTCATCACAGTCATTGCGGCTTCTCTGGTAATCCAAGCGGCCATTGTGGCACTATACCTCATCAAAAACGAGGCTCTTCGACTAGCAATGATCGCCGTCTTCACCAGTGTATTCTCAGCGAGTCTAGCTCTCATGACGGATGGGAGGCGGACAGATATCATTCTTGCAACTGCTGCATGTGCGGCTGTCCTAGTAGCTTTTGTCGCCGCTGGAAATGACAAGTAGTGGCCAGTTGAAGCCATGTCCGAGGAAGTGTTGTCTTCTGGCTCAGTTATCCCATTGAGGTCTGGGCTTTAATTCTATCAAAAAAGAAAACGCAATATCAACACATCATATTATCATATCCCAATGCCGACGCAGTGACCTTTGTCCGGAAAAGATGCCATGTAATCAATGGATTTTGGTCTACTTGGGTTTTCTCCGAGTTGAGTGGTATACATATTCCAGCATCATTATCCCAATATTAATTTCATACTATCCGCATTCCCCTCTAAAATTTGTGAATTTGGTCCTTCCTGAAACCCAGTTGGCTCAAGACGCCAGGCGATTTCCACTTCCCCACGAGAGAATCCTCCATAGCCGGAGGACCGCATACAAAGACCTTGGTCTCCTGTTGTGAAGGTGAAGGCACAACCTCTTTGAGAAGCTCCTTTGTCACGTATCCTTTTCGGAATGGTGATCCGTCTTTGGGATGGCTGACAGTGTAGATGGCCTTGAACCGACCTGGGTATTCCTTCGAGAACTGCTCAAACTCTTGCTTGAGTAGTACGTCCTCGTCACTGTTGACACCAAAGACCAGAGTCATTGAAGTCTTATCGTTGGGGTTCTTCAGAATGCCTTGCGCAAGCTGGTAGATTGGCGTGATTCCAGCTCCGCCTGCGATGAGAGTGATGTGGGAGTAGCTGTTGGGCTTCCAGCTGTAACCCTTTAGGGCAGCGGCAAAGAGTAGCTTGTCTCCTGGGTTAAGGGAGTGAAGATGGCTGCTGGCTCTACCATTGGGGTACCTCTTTACCAAAAGTTCTAGATATCCTGGTTCATCTGCTAGGTGTTAGTCAAGTCGGAATAATTGAAGGACGAGGGGAGGGTTGTTTACCTGAGGCAGAGACTGGGGTGTAAGGTCGAGGAACGGGCACCCATTGTCCCTTGGGCCATGATAATGTCAACAAGGCAGCTGAAAATCGTTAACAAACAGTCATTTCATTTAGTACCCCAAGCACCATACTCACATGTTAGAGGAAGTCCGCTAATAGCATTCTCCTGTGGAAGCTTGAACCGCAATCGCTTGGTGTTGTGGTTGACCAACTCAGCACTCTCAAGAGGCAGAGAAACAAAAGCAGGACCACCCTTGAAAACCTTTATCGGAGCATCAGATTCCGCAGAAGCATTCCCAAACAAAAGCTTAGCAAGAATCCCAACCCCAATGCCACCGGCGGCCAAGGTGGCCATGACGGGCGCAGGACGGGCAGATCGCAAAGCAACAGGAAAAGACATTTTCGAGAATCTGATTAGTGGATTATTACTCAGTATTCAGTGCTGCGGTTTGGGAATTTTCTCTGTATTTATTTACTTGGTCGTTTCGGCTGACGTCGTCTGATTCCCCGGTATTCCGGACAAGTGCCAGAAGTCCGGGACCGAAAATGTGGCCACGGACCCGGTACAACGGCCTCAGCCGCCGTGAAGAACCGGAAACGCATAGAGAAATCAGTCCATGATTACGGGGAAGTGGCTCGCTTCTTCGCGCCTTTTTCGTTAAAAGGCCTTGAATTTCGCTGGTTACTATCGGTGGTCGGAGGTTGGACACGCCGACTGCTGACGTTGATGGGGCTCACTTACATTGGCGAGACGCCACTTGGTATGTAGTTGATTACGATTATGCAGTTTAATGGCTTCGGTATTAGCGGATGTAAAGGAACTCCCGGGAAAAGCATTGATGTGGCTTTGTCCAAGACACGTATCGGGCTTGGAGGAGGCAATTGACTTTGTCAACACCAATTGCACGAGCCAGTGTTCATGCATCCGAGTCTCGTCACTGTCAAACAATCCACACTCCCCGACCAATCGCCTAACAAGGTATATAACCGAGGGTTCGATAAAACAAAAGCCGCTGTGTTGATACAATACCAGATCATGTCCGGATCTAAGCCTAACTACCCCCGACGCCTTGACAATCATTACAACAATGCTAACCGCTCATCCACATCCTTAGCAACATCAATAGACCTTGCCAAAATTCCCCTCTCATCCTCCGACAGCTCAGTCGCTTTGTCCCCGGCCATACAACTCATATCCTTCTTCGCAGCACCCTTGTACCACGTCTGATCAATCATCCAGTGCGTCGGAACTTCGAAATCAGTCTGGTTGACAATCTTGTTCTTGAGCAAGCCGCCGTTGTACCAGAGTAGCTTATCGGTTTGGTCGACGTGGGCGATGACGAAGCTGCAGACGCGGACCTCTTCTTCTCGCTTCGACTTCTCCTGTTCCTCATCCTGCTCAGTCGGTTCCAACCACCCAACAATCCCACCATAATGCGGCGAAAAAGAGTACTTTGACCCCGTAGCCTCAAAACCAATCCACCAGCTCTCCTTATCCCCGTACGTGATCTTGTACGTCACCTCATTCCGCACAGCTTCCGAGTTTTGCCAGCCGACGTGCAAAAGACCGATCAAGACGTCAAGTCTCGTCTTGTCAACCACCACAATACCCGAGTCGCCTTCTTCCGAGTAGTGTTCTGTCCATACGAGTGACTTTTCAGTCTCTGGACTGGGATGTTTGAGTTGTTCGTGCCACCAGTTGTGACGATCGGCAAACATTCCCTTCCAAAGGAGTCGGTCGTGGAAGAGGAGGACGCCGGTTTCTCGGAATCGGTCTTGGCGGAGTAGCTGTTCGGGGTCTTGAAGAAATACTGCATCGGCGTCGAGCAAGATGACCTTTTCGAAATCGCTCGCGAGGGCGGCAAAGGGTTTAATCGCCCATCCTCCTTCAGCGAGTTTCAGCGTCTTGTCGTCGAAAATGGTTAGAATGTCCAGCATGTCAACCTCGACGTCACCAGCTGCCTCTTGTATCTTATCCCTTCCAGCCTGTGAGAGGTCGTCATCTCCAGCATAGACAATCTGAATCGGTAGAACGGTTTTGTGAACTCTCGTAAGAGATGCGACGAGATGGCATGCGAACCGAAGCGTGTTTTCGCCTGTGGGGATGACGATGCCAGCAGGTTTCCTCGTCGCTGTTAGATTCCCTCCCTCATTCTGCGAAATGCCGAGTCGAGTTTGGATCGCTTCAAGCGGAGGAGAAGCACCCTCCTCCTGCTTGAGATATGGGAACAGTGATTTGGTGAGCCGTTCAAGGAGTTGTACCACCTCTTCCCGCTCCTCGGAACTCTCATCCACGCCCTCCAACTGCTCAATCCATAATCGAAGAAACTGCGCGCGCTGTCCCAACTCCCCAAAGATATCCTTGTACGGTTCCCTCAGCGGATAGTCGAGGAAGTACTGCGCGCCAAGCTTGATCGGTTCATACGTCTGCGCAACCGGTGCGCTGGGTTGGATGGGTCTGCTGCTAGGTCGACTCGAACTGACATTAGTAGACGGTGTCGAAAACGATAAATCTCGATAGCAGTAAACAAGGACAACAAAGAGCCAAATAAATGCGACGGCAGCTGTGATCTGTAATGCGTGGGTATTCAGGCGCAACACGCCCGCCTTGC
Source organism: Fusarium sp. AF-6 (assembly GCA_003947015.1). Taxonomy (NCBI): domain Eukaryota; kingdom Fungi; phylum Ascomycota; class Sordariomycetes; order Hypocreales; family Nectriaceae; genus Fusarium; species Fusarium sp. AF-6. Next base: position 9,373 of record NKCJ01000087.1, on the reverse strand, counting down.
TGAACATGGCGATCAGGGTTGAAAGAGAAGCATGTCGGCACGCGATAGCAAAGGCGACAGATCGGGGATCAAGGAATACTTAACCCATGCAAACGACGCAGATCTGTTTGTTTTCCATTTCTCTCCTGGGGCCATTGTAGTAAGCATGCAAACGCAACGGGTGGCGTAATGGTGCATACAATCACGACCATTGAATGACGAAGCAAACAAAGACCATCGGGAGTTTGGCGGCCCCTGCAATCAACGGGTAACCAGGATCATGCAGCTTACGCTAGGGCAGAATGTCTCCCTTAAAGGAATCGATAGTGTTCTACAGCCAGCCAACCCTCATTTTCAGCTCGCTATTGAAGGAGATATCTCGAGGCTGAATTGGCCAGGGGTCAGGGTCTCCCACATTCCGACCAGTTGGAACCACCACAACCCGGGAGCTTGCGAGGTTGATCTTGAGATTCCACGCGATCAGACGCGCGTCACGAATCCACATAGATGCCGTATTAACCAGGTCAAAGGAATTGTGTCCCGCTGCTCGGAGAACTACTTCTAGCTATCAGAACGGATAGCCATGTGCTTGCGCTCTAAAACAAGCCAAACATGGATGTCGCCGTTGTCGTACAGAGAGCATGCATTTCGCGAACCTCAGTCACCCGAGGTACCACAAGCTATCCCGTTCCTACACACGACAGTGAACCATAGACTGTCCATAAAAAACGACCCGCATGTTTGTTTCCCAGTTCCACTCTGCTTATCGTTGCCATTGTGTAGCCATCCACCTCGCACCCATAGCTTGAGGTCTACTTTACCCCTGCCCAACTCAATCCCCACGCCAAGACATCTCCCAGAGTAAAGTCTCTCTACTATCTTCCCAGCCCTATCAGATGACATAAATAGAATGTATTTTATCCTATACCTTGACAATATGTGATCATTTTCACTTGCATCATGTGCATCCGTAAACTAAGATCTCGTGTCCAACTGATCAAGGCCAAGGACTGGGCGCCCAGAAAGCCCCGCCCCCGCTGAATCTCCAAACGCCTCAGCCGTTATGACCGCATTGCATCGCCTCACTTCAACCCAACATCAAACTGAGCTTGTCTATCAAACACGACACGTCGAGTCCGCCATTTGCTAGAGAATAATCATACTTACAGATACACGCTCTATAACCTCAATCCCCTTCTTTATCATGCCGAACGATGTCGACAAATCACTCCTCGATCGTCTTCAGGCCTTGAGAGGTGGTAGCGCTACGCCCGAGAAACCCGCAGCAACTCAGTAAAGTCACTTGAACATCAAATATGAGCATTTTCTAACAGTTCCCCCAGTATAAATGTTGATTTAATCGAGAGGAGAAAAACTCCAACTCGCGAAGATGCCCTTGCTGCACGACTAAAGTCCTTGCGGAGCCAAGACGAAGCCTCACCATCAGCTCCCAAGACTTCACCCCAGGTATCGCGTCCAGCAGCTGAGCCATCACCAAGCCCAAGTCCTCTAGTTAAAAAGGCTCCCAAAAATGAGCCTCAAAAACTAGATGACGAGGACGTCGACGCCATGTTCCAAACAGATGATCAGACCTTGGAGGAGCTTCTAGGCGATGTGAAGCCCGGCGAAGGCTTTCAAGTTGAGCCAGATGATGAACAAGTCAAGGCTTTATTGGAGGAACTTGCAAGCTCTATACCACAGGACACGGAGAATGACGCCAAAGACGCTTCCAAAGACAAGAAAGAGGATGATTCCGATGACTCTGATGGAGAAACCATGAACAAGGAGGTCGACGATGTTATCGCCCGCTTCCGCGACGAGGTGGAACTAGAAGCCGCCCTCAACAAGGACAAGACCCCAGAGCCAGAGTCAGATTCCGAAGAAGAGGAACAGGCTGGAAAAGACACACCATCCAAGGACACTGACCTCGCCCTTCCGGACCTCCCTTCAAACCTCGACACCCTTCCAACCGCCCCTTCAGCATCAGCCCGTGCCGGCAGCGCAGACATCGACGACATCACCGCCCGTCTCGCTGCCCTCCGCGCCCCCTCCCCATCAGCTTCAGACTCCCTCTCCCTCCCCTCAGTCCCAACATCCAAACCCTCAGGCAAACCCATCAACCGCCTCACAACACGCACAAACTACACCGACGACGACATGGACAGTTGGTGCACCGTATGCCTCGAAGACGCCACGCTACGCTGTCCAGGCTGCGAAGACGACGTCTACTGTACCCGGTGCTGGAGGGAGATGCACATTGGCCCCAACGCTGGGTTTGACGAGCGTAGTCACAAGGCTGTACAGTTCACAAAGGATAGGAAGAAGAAGGAGAAGAGAAAGGTTGCACTAGGGGCATAGTGTTTCATTTCAAAGCATTCTGCGAAGCCCCTGTTACTCAAACAAATCAATCCCGACCCTGCAATCATGTGCGATGTAAAGACAGATACCCAAACTTGCCCTGGACCTTGATGAACTCCAATTCATACCTGATGTTACTGCGCCTTTGCCCAACCCGAAAATACCTTCAAGTCATCTCGCACTGAAAATTCCAACGTGCCAGACATCACTACGCCGCCGCGGAATTTGATCCGTTGCCAGCACTGTTTGTCGAGTTGTTCCCTGAATTGCCAGTCTTACCTCTGACATCTTGCCATGTTGCGCCAAATCGTCTGCCAGTAGTCGCAAGTAGGCTCTCTTCTTCATCAGCCTCTGCCTCTTCGTCAATCTGGGAGAGATTAACCCTGGGAGTGCGGAAGATGGCTGTGACAAACACAACCAGGAAGACACCCAGGAAAGCAAACTGTGCCCAAAAGTCGACGAGACCGAAAAAGGGCCAAGTGATGGTAATTCGGTTCAAAAACGTCGACATGATAGAGGGTGTGCAGACGTCCTTGGCATGCCTCAACTTGAGAGCCTCAGAGCAAGGTCGAATCATGTCCGTGTGATTCCTGCAGTCGGGCTGGGCTCCAGGATAAGCAGGCTCGTTAGTGCAGATTGTCTGGGTGCCGTAGATAGAGTATTGAGGCGCAACCATCATCGCGATTCCATAGTTGGAGGCAAGAATGATGAGGGCCAGCATGACAGTGGCGATCAGGAGAGCCTGGGGAGCAGTTCTGCCCTTGCGAATCTGGAAGATGCGCACCCAGAGGAAGCGAATACCAACGCTTGCGACACCCGAGATGGAGCTGCTGAAGAACAAGAGAACCAGCAGGGCCATGAGGATATAGTCGACAGGGAACGCCTTGGCAGCCTTGACGAAGATGAAGTTGATGGGCTGGAAGACGTGAATCTGGCCCAGAATGTAGCCGCACTTTTGCTTGCAGATCGAGTTCTTCGCCTTGTCAATGCCCGTGATGAGCATAGATACCCAGATGAAGACAGAGAGAAGAAGCAAAAGAATTCCACCGATCAGCTTGATAGGGCGGAAGACGGCACAGATCTTGAGCCAAGCTCGGTATATCTTGCTCTGGCCCTCGCCTTGAGCCTCAGCGGCAAGTCTCTCACGTCGAACAAGTGTCTGTTCCTCCCGAACCAGGGCATCCAGCTCTCGTCGGTCCTTTCGGGACATCTCCTCCTGTCGACCAGCGTTGCGCATCTCGATCTGTCGCTGTCGTTCGCGGTTCTGCTCAAGCTGTGAAGCAGTGGTTTCGGAGAGTTGCGGTGCGGAGATCGAAGGAGCAGCCTTGATGAAGGAGATCGGGAGCAAGGCGAGACCGGCGCCAGTGTAGACGACGTAGAGCAAGGTGCCGAGAGTAAGCAACAGGCCCAGGGCAAAGGTCAGTGCCTTCTCGCCATGGTTCTGAGCGATGAGCTTCTTGAAGTAGTCAAGATCCCAATGGTCCTGAGAGCTGTCGCCAGCAGCAGGAACAAAGAATCCGAGCAAGAAGAGAACGACGACGAAGGCGACGAAGAAGAGAGTGTACTTGACCGACGCCCAGAAGCGGCTGGTCAGTGTGCGACCCTCTTCCTCAACCTCAATCTCATCGTATTCTTCATGCCAGAAATAAGCAAAGGGGATGACAATCAAGCACAGCAAAGCATCGAAGCTGTACAAGCTATAGTAGACGATCTTGAGTGTAAGGAGGATGCTGTCGATGCGTTCGGGGGTAGCCCAGTCCTTCTTGGCGCCGAGAGTCGCAGAGCTAGTCGCGGAAATGAGGGCGATATCGACGGGGAGGAGCAAGACGGTAGCGAGCAGAGATGTCAAGCTAACTATGGCGACGATGCTAACGACGGCGGATCGTTCTCGAGGAGTCTGCCACGTGAAGGTAGTGATGAGGGCGGCGATGAGGCAGAGGGCAACAGCGACGGCGTAGGTGACCCAGATAAGGCTGGTCTGCACGAGGCCAGCGTGAGCCATGATGAGGGTATCGTCGGAGTATTTCAAGCTACTAGAGCAAATGAGGATCAACGAAAAAAGTTGGGAGAAGAAATGAAGCCGCTAAAAAAAGAGCTTCGCAGCGTGGCTTGTTTTGCTGGCGCTGCTATTGTTTGGCAGATCCAAGGATCCGAAGACAAGATCAAATCAAAGCGCCAATAGTGACGTCTTAAGAACGAACTCGAAATTCATAAAATTGTGTAGCGAGGGTCGCGCTTTGATAAATGGCAAGGGAAAGCTTCACCCAAAAAGCAAGATTTTGGGCTTTTACCTGAAGCTCGAGGCGCGGTTGTTTTTGTGACGCAATTGATACGTTAGCGTTGCCGAAGGGGACAACCCGTGATGCCCTGGATTCACCCCAGATTTTGATAATTTCATTCCAAAGGATGAGCGCTGATTCGCTGAATGCACAGTGTCTTGTGGCGTGTTGCTATGATGCACCCCTGGCCAACCGACGAAGCGACGGATTACAGGCCTAGAAGCATTGCGCATGAATTTGATAGCAATCCAATAACATAGAAAGCTATTCAATAAAAGTCACTTTACCTTGTCATGTTTTATTATGCTTCCATGTAGACTAGAAGTGGACATTTTCATGTTGTCGCACCCTTCCTGCTTGAGGGGTGGCTCTTACCACATCGAAACCGGACCACGGCATAACGGTTTTCCGAGCTTGAGCTTAAGCTCTATCTCTTTTGGGCAAACATTCAACAAAGGTCAAGTCCAACATCGTCGCGACAACCACCAGAGCAGAGCTTCAAAACGGTCTCACTTGACCACGAAAGAATGGTCTTGTGGAGATGCAGGCCTATACAGAGCTTGCGGCTCCTTCAGCCGTCACACACTCCTTGACCATTGCCCTCACGTCCGCCACGGCCTCGAACCTCGTTGTCGCAAAGGGCTCCTTGCTCCAGATCTTTACAACCAAGGCTATTTCAGCCGAATTCGACGCTCAGAACCAGCCTGCGCAGCCTCCCAAGCCCGAGCCCGAGTTTGATCACCGCGCACACGACGATGATGGCCTCGAATCTTCGTTCCTCGGCGGCGGCGAGTCAATGCTGGTCCGCACCGATCGCACAAACAACACCAAGCTAGTACTCGTCGCAGAATTGCCGCTGGCTGGGACCGTCATAGGTCTTGCCAAGATCAAGACGAAACACACAAAATCTGGAGGCGAGGCTCTACTGCTAGCATACAGGGCGGCTAAGATGTGCCTGTGCGAGTGGGATCCCAAAAAGAACACGCTCGAGACCCTCTCAATTCACTACTATGAGAAGGACGAGCTTCAGGGCGCTCCCTGGGAGGTCGCCTTTGACGAATACGTGAATTTCCTCGAAGCCGACCCTGGCAGCAGATGCGCCGCCTTCCAGTTCGGCTCGCGCAACATTGCTATCCTCCCATTCCGACAAGCGGAAGAAGACTTGGAGATGGATGATTGGGATGAGGATCTCGACGGACCGCGGCCTGTCAAGGAGCCCACCGCAGTCGCCAATGGAGATAGCGACACTCTAGAAGCAGCCTATACACCGTCTTTTGTCCTCCGTCTCCCACTGCTTGATCCCAGTCTCCTTCATCCCGTGCACTTGGCCTTCCTGCATGAGTATAGAGAGCCGACTTTTGGCATCCTGTCGTCCAGTCAAGAGCGGGCGCACTCACTCGGCCAGAAAGATCACCTCACATACAAGGTCTTTACGCTAGACCTGCAGCAGCGCGCTTCAACAACCATTCTCTCAGTTACCGACCTCCCGCGAGACCTCTACAAGATGATTGCTTTGCCAGCGCCCGTTGGAGGTGCGTTGCTGATCGGAGAGAACGAGCTCATCCACATTGATCAGTCGGGCAAGGCCAATGGCGTGGCTGTCAACTCAATGGCTCGACAGATTACATCCTTCAGTTTGAGCGACCAAGCGGATTTGAATCTTCGATTGGAGGGTTGCACTATTGAACAGCTGTATATTGAGAATGGAGAACTACTCTTGATTCTCAATGACGGCCGACTCGGTATAGTTTCATTCCGAATTGATGGCCGAACAGTCTCTGGTATCAGTATCAAGATGATTCCGGTGGAAAATGGGGGCAACTTGATCAAGAGCCGTGCATCAACGGCTTCAAAACTGGGCAAAAACACATTCTTTATTGGTAGCGAGACTGGCGACTCTGTTGTGTTGGGCTGGTCGAGAAAGATGAACCAGGAGAAACGGCGCAAGACACGTCTTGTCGACGCTGACCTTGGCCTTGATGTGGATGAACTGGATCTCGAAGATTATGACGACGAAGACGACGATTTGTACGGCACTGAATCCACAGCTGCAAAGCCAGCCCAGGCTCTCAACGGGGCGGGCAAATCAGGGGAACTGAGTTTCCGCATTCACGATACCCTTCTTAGCATCGCTCCTATCAGGGACTTGACATCTGGTAAGGCAGCTTTCCTGCCCGATAGCGAAGAGGCGACTTTGTCAAAGGGCGTCGTTTCTGACCTACAACTTGCCTGTGTTGTTGGTCGCGGCAACGCTAGCTCTCTCGCCATCCTCAACCGACACATCCAACCCAAGATTATCGGAAGATTCGAGTTTCCAGAGGCACGTGGTTTCTGGACCATGTGTGTCAAGAAGCCGGTACCCAAGTCTCTAGGAGGAAATGTCACTGTTGGGAACGACTATGAGACGTTCGGACAGCATGATAAGTACATGATTGTGGCCAAGGTCGACCTCGACGGGTATGAGACATCAGACGTGTATGCTCTCACTGCTGCTGGGTTTGAGACTCTGAAGGAGACTGAGTTTGATCCCGCGGCTGGCTTCACTGTTGAGGCTGGAACGATGGGCAAGCAGATGAGGGTCATTCAGGTTCTGAAATCTGAAGTCCGATCGTACGATGGAGGTAAGTAACTGCGATGAAACTGTTCGTATAGATGCTAACATATACAGACCTTGGTCTCACTCAAATCCTTCCAATGCTTGACGAAGAAACTGGCGCTGAACCCAGAGTCATCAGCGCCAGTATCGCAGACCCCTACCTACTGCTCATCCGTGACGATAGCAGTGTCTTAATCGCGCAGATCGACAGCAACAACGAGCTCGAAGAGGTTGAGAAGACAGACTCTACGCTCCAAAGCACAAAGTGGCATGCAGGCAGCTTGTACACTGATACAAAGGGCGTCTTCCAGCCAAGTGTCGGTGACAAGGGTGCAGACACTTCGAAGATTATGATGTTCCTCCTTAGTTCAACAGGAGCGCTACACGTAAGTCACAAACTCACCTTGCATGTTCGTTTAGCTAAGTTCAGTAGGTCTACGCACTTCCTGATCTCTCAAAGCCAGTCTATGTCGCTGAAGGCCTATGTTATGTTCCTCCCTACCTCTCAGCAGACTATACCCTCCGCCGAGGCCTAGCTCGAGAGAACCTCCGTGAGCTGCTGGTTGCAGACCTCGGAGACACTGTATCCCAATCACCATATCTCATCGTAAGTCACCTTGATGTTCTTCTACCAGAACAATACTGACCTCCTCAGCTTCGAAACCAAACCGACGATCTCACCATCTATGAACCCCTTCGCTACCAAGCAGAGGGTGCTGAAGCCATTCTATCCGCTACCCTCACTTTCAAGAAGGCTTCTAATGCGGCGCTCGCCACGAGTCCCGTTGAGACATCACAGGACGATGCCGTTCAGCAACCACGCTTCGTGCCACTAAGACCTTGCGCCAACGTGAACGGCTACAGCACCGTTTTCCTCCCCGGTCCATCACCAAGCTTCGTCATCAAGTCCAGCAAGAGTATCCCTCGCGTCATCGGCCTGCAGGGTCTTGGCGTCCGTGGCATGAGCACATTCCACACGGAGGGCTGCGATCGAGGTTTCATCTACGCCGACGACGAGGGCATTGCACGTGTCACACAGCTTCCCTCTGAGACCAACTTTACTGAGCTTGGAATTTCCGTCAAGAAGGTGCCTTTGGATAGTGACGTTTGTGGTCTCGCGTATCATCAGCCCACTGGCACATATATCGCCGGATGCACAACGAATGAGCCGTTTGAGCTACCGAGAGATGACGATTACCACAAAGAATGGGCCAAGGAAACACTCACTTTCCCACCAACCATGCCCCGTGGTGTTCTCAAGCTCATCAGTCCCATCAGTCTGACCGTCATCCACGATCAGGAGCTCGAGTCATGCGAATCCATCGAATGCATGAAGACACTACAGCTCGAAGTCTCAGAAGAGACAAAAGAACGTCGATTCCTCCTCACGGTGGGAACCGCCCTCTCTAAGGGCGAGGACCTTCCCATCCGTGGCCGCGTCCACGTCTTTGACATTGTCACCGTCATCCCCGAGCCAGGCAAGCCCGAAACCAACAAGCGTCTCAAAGCTATTGCCCGCGAGGATATTCCTCGAGGTGGTGTCACTGCCATCTCGGAGATTGGCACGCAAGGTCTCATGCTCGTTGCGCAGGGTCAGAAATGCATGGTACGAGGCCTCAAGGAGGATGGTTCTCTGTTGCCAGTGGCCTTCCTTGATATGAGCTGTCATGTTGCGAGCGCTCGCGAGCTTCCTAGGACGGGTTTGTGTGTCATGGCTGATGCTTTCAAGGGTGTCTGGTTCGCAGGATACACTGAAGAGCCTTACACGTTTAAGATCTTGGGCAAGAGCCATGGCCGGTTGCCGCTCCTAGTAGCAGATTTCCTCCCTGATGGAGAAGATCTTGCCATCGTTGCGGCGGACGCTGATGGTGATTTGCACATCCTCGAGTTTAACCCTGAGCGTAAGTTCTAACACCATGAACCACTCAAACACAGCTAACAGTATCTAGATCCCAAGTCCCTTCAAGGACACCTCCTTCTTCACCGAACAACCTTCTCCGTCTCCCCCAACCCCCCAACCCTGTCCTTTCTCTTCTTCTCACCCTTCCCCCCCTCCCCCCCTCTTATTCCCTGGGCTTCTCTGATTACTGTAATACACAACGCTAGAATACAAAAAGTCAGTCCTCAGAGGCCTCAGAATCTACACGCCATGCCGCCGTAA